>JAQBSW010008807.1:0-32114 GCA_029291075.1 Eudiplozoon nipponicum
GCGTAGCTATCGCCGCAACATCACTAACACTGGCATCGCCATGTTCAACATTGGCATCAGACAATACAATTACACATTAATTAATGGTGGTAACAATTCTTTAAATCAAGTTTGCGAGCTTGAAGTAAGCACCAATCCCATTGTGTTTAACCAGTCGTCGAACAACGTAACAAAACTACCGCCAGCCGCAACGCACTGACGCGTTTCGACCTTCCGTGATCATCATCAGAGTACGACGGCAAACTGACTATCGAGGATCAAACCGCATTGAATATATATGGAATCAAATTTAGATAGGCGGCTCTCACCTCTAGCAGTCTCGCATACATTGAACTTGACTGGAAATGTCGGATGCACAATTTCTATGCAGTCACGAACATTAACTGTTTGCAGCTTTCGCCACATATACGTATATAGGCAATACAATTTAAACAATAATTGATTGCGCGGGTGGTGGTAACAATTCTTTAAATCAAGTTTGCGAGCTTGAAGTAAACACCAATCCCATTGTATTTAACCAGTCGTCTAACAACATAACAAAACTACCGCCAGCCGCAACGCACTGACGCGTTTCGACCTTCCATGATCATCATCAGAGTACGACGGCAAACTGACTATCGAGGATCAAACCGCATTGAATATAAATGGAAATCAAATTTAGATTTGATTAATGGTCATGACTGATTTTAAGGCAGAAATGTAAAATAGTACTACAGCCATGATAATCAGTTGAATGGGCGAAAAATTGTCACTTACTCAATGACAAAAACGTTGTCAATGGTAAATAACAAAATGAGCAATTTCGTCTCCGGCCTGATAACCAGCAGGCAGTGTTACAATGTAACTTGACCGTACAAAAGGACGAGTACGGCTCTTGCATATGGTTGTCTTAAATGGTGCATGTTCTATAATAACGGAATGTGGGTGACTAGTGCGAACTTTAGATCAAAGAGATGCTACACATATGCACAGCAATTCATAAGTTATTATAAACTAATGTTTACTGCCATGTAACCACAAGATAAATAACAAAAAAGACAAGAAAAATTAGGAAAAGCAATAATAACGACAAAATCATAATTTAGGCAAACGAATTATTAAAGGATAGTGAATTCAGATGTGGAGGAGCTGGTTAATATGACTAAATTTACAAAGTGAGGCAAGCTAAATCTTCACACAGCACCACTACGGCCAAATCAGCTTTAAGGCAAGGAAGTATTAGCAATACAGTTTCGTTGTGGTTATCAATACGGATCGATCCTCTCTAGGCAGTTTGCCGTCGTACTTCGATAATGATAATGGAAGGTCGAAACGCCACAGTGCACGCGATTAGCGATAGTTTTGCTATGTTATTCGAAGATTGGTTAAATAAAATGGGATTGGTGTTAACTTCAAGCTCGCAAACTTGATTTAAAGAATTGGCATTAGATGACATATTTGCTACCGCCATCTATTCCTCAGAACAGCGGTCTGTTAATCAACAGATCCAACTGGTTATTGAATTAAACCAGATTTTCGAGGTGGACTACTGTACGTTTACATGTCCTTTGTGTTAAACAATGATTAATTTATGTTCATGTAATATATATGCAAAAACAAAAGTGAGCTAGCCACATACGAAGCCTTATGGATAAACAAATTACAGCCGGATTTATGCAAGCAGAAGAAGCATGTTCAGGCATTGAGCTTGAACTGGAAGTGACGCACGCAATTGATTGGTTTCTGCAGGTATATATATATATATATATATATATATATATATATATGTATATATATATATATATATATATATATATATATATATATATATATATATATATATATACCTAGATAACACAGAGGCAAACTAAATCCCTACACAATATATATATATATATATATATATATATATATATATATATATATAAATTAAATCCCGCCATTAAGAAATATTCCTTTTAAGTTTTCTTTTTTTTTAAATTTCTTAATTTATGTTTTCTTCTGATTATATGGCAGTCAGGCATCAGTTACTAACGTCTTTTGTATTGCTTCCGTAATGTCGATGCTGGTGATGAGAACACTGGTGTTATTATGGACGTGTCATAACATCATGCTATATGATGTGTAGTTATGTTTCTTCTATTTCAACTTCTGGACCAATATGTTTTATGTGCTATTGATAGTATCACATTTAACGGCACTGCTTGTAGGATAGTTATTCTTTAAATACTTGAGAAAATTATATTACTCGATATTACTTTTGAAAATAAGTGCGTCAGACACTTATAAAAATTTACTTTGCCTTACTTACTTGTCACGAGTCCTTTTGTGGTTAATTAGTATAAACCAAATTGATAAATTTCATTCGCAGGTGTTACGATTTCAAACCCATTCCTAACATTTTATTATAATCAAGTTTTCGGTCTTGATATAAACACCTGACCCATTAATTACTTACATATGTCAGTACAAACTAAGAATTGTATAGTGTAGAAAAGGCAATTCATCCAGTAGACCAGATTCGTCCTTATTGGGAATTCATCATGTACTGGCCAGAATTTGCCACGGACAGGACTCGAACCTGGGCACGTTTGCTTCAGAATCTGGTGCTCTAACCACTGAGCTATCCTGCCGCACACTACACTACACACAATTTTAAGTTATATACTAACTAATGTAACTTGGTTAGTCAATTTTTCCTTTAGGTGGAGCTCATATTGCATCCATTTAGGCCCAAAGTTCCAACTAACCATGCCCAATCTGTCATTACTGAACAGACACCACATTACATGGGGAAGTGGTATTGAAATGAACATTTATGTAATTAAACGAACATTGGTTGCGCGGGTGGTGATAACAATTATTATAATCAAGGTTGCGGTCTTGATATAAACATCTGACCCATTAATTACTTACATATGTCAGTATAAACTAAGAATTGTATAGTGTAGAAAAGGCAATTCATCCAGTAGACCGGTTTCGTCCTTATTAGGAACTCATCATGTATTAATCACAACTGAAAATTGTGTGTAGTTTAGTGTGCGGCAGGATGGCTCAGTGGTTAGAGCACCAGATTCCGAATCAGACGTGCCCAGGTTCGAGTCCTTTCCCATGTAGTGTGGTGTCTGTTCAGTAATGACAGATTGGGGATGGTTGGTTGGAACTTTGGGTATAAATGGATGCGATATGAGCTCCACCTAAAGGAAAAATAGACTAACCAAGTTATATTAGTTAGTATATAACTGAAAATTGAGTGCAGTGTAGTGAGCGGCAGAATGGCTCAGTAGTTAGAGCAGGAGATTCCGAAGCAGACGTGTCCTGTCCCCGGAAAATTCTGGCCAGTACATGATGAGTTCCCAATAAGGACGAAACCGGTCTACTGGATGAATTGCCTTTTCTACACTATGCAATTCTTTGTGTACACTGACATATGTAAGTAATTAATGGATCAGGTGTTTATTGCAAGACCGCAAACTTGATTATAATCATTGTTAACACCACCCGCGAAACCAATGATCGTTTAATTATACAAATGCTTAATTGAATAACACTTCCTCATGTAGTGTGGTGTCTGTTAAGTAATGACAGATTGGGGATGGTTAGTTAGAACTTTGGGTCTAAATGGATGCCATATGACCTCCACCTAAAGGAAAAATAGTTAGTATATAACTGAAAATTGTGTGTAGTGTAGTGTGCGGCAGGATGGCTCAGTGGTTAGAGAACCAGATTCCGAAGCAGACGTGCCCAGGTTCGAATCCTGTCCGCTGCAAATTCTGGCCAGTACATGATGAGTTCCCAATAAGGACGAATGAATGAATTGCCTTTTCTACACTATACAATTCTTAGTTTATACTGACAATGAATTGATGAATGGATGAATTGCCTTTTCTACACTATACAATTCTTAGTTTATACTGACATATGTAAAAATTAATTGGTCAGGTGTTTATATCAAGACCGCAAACTTGATTATAATAATTGTTATTACCACCCGCGCAACCAATGTTCGTTTAATTATATAAACATTCCTAACATGTATGTCTAAACGGACGTCTATTTCTCAATAAGGCAAAATTTACCAGTCCTGTTTAGTTGACCTCGTTATCCGCTATATGCTTACATCGTTTTGTCTATTATAGTTTATCGTGATGAATAAGAGTACGTTGCGACGTGATCAGGTGACCGATATCAAGATTGGTATTGTTCGGCCACACGTTATTGCTGGACTATAGCGTTTGCGGTTCCGGTTAGCCGCCGATGTTGCCTCGGTTTGTGGCCGAGCAGTATGTTTTTAGCTTTCTTAGGCGGCACCCTAATTGATGCAATATGAGTTCCTTAGCAAGGCTCGAGTGAGCTTATGCAGACTCGGCTAGAACGGATAGGATTGTAAACTTTGTCCAAAATTATTACCTCGTGTCGCTTAGCTGGCAAGGCTGCCGTGACGCCGAAAACCTTAACTGGTCAGCTGTAGCAAAGCTTAAAAGTCTGGAAATATGGTCTGGTGTTATCAGACATCTTAGTTTTGCATATATGCTGATAGCTTGCAAAAGAGTGTCGTTCAGAACGATTTTAGATTTCGGTAAAAAAATTCCATTAAAAACTTGTCAAAGCTTTTTGCTTCAAACCGTACCGGGTGAATGTTAAAGAAGTATGTATTAGGTGTTGCGAACCTAGTTACAAATTAGTTCAGTTGTGACCAAAAGGATAAACCAAAGACAGCATTAACGGAAATTATAATCTCATGCACATTCGTTTCGTGCTTACTGGCGACTCATCAGTAGGAGCCGGTAATACGCCCTTTAACCACTACATATTTGGGTGAGGAATGTGGGATAATAGGACGGTACAATCTCATAGACGCGTGTGTAAACCTGCAAAAGTGAAGCTAACATCATCTAAAGTCAACGACAATGCGACTTTAACGCTAACTCACTCTATATAATATAAATATATGCCGAGACTTTAAAGGATACTATGGCCTTTGTGTCAGTAACCGATACCAACATTATAGTACCGAAAAGGTACCACATTTCGCAGTAAGCATTACATTCAATTCAATATATAACTAATATATATGCAAGTATGTATTAGGTGTTTAGAAATATTTTTAATTCTCAATTTCGGTGAACTATAGCATAAATTGATATCCATCATGTTGGTACCATGTACCGACTCGGCAACCATAGTGTAAGTACCATGTAACTTTTCGGTACAATAATGTTGGTATCGGTTACTAACACAATATCCATAGTGTTAGTATCCTTTACAGACTCGGTATATATATATTATATAGTGTGAGTTAGCGTTGAAGTCGCATTGTCGTAGACTTTATATGATGTTAGCTTCACTATTGTAGGTTTACACATTCGTTATGGAGATTGTACCGTCCTATAATACATCATTTTTTACCAAAATATATAGTGGATAAAGGGCGGAATACCGGCTCCTACTGATGAGTCGCCAGTAAGCACGAAACAAATGTGCATGAGATTATACTTTCCGTTCTTGCTGTATTTGGTTTATCCTTCTGGTCACATCAGAACTTATTTTTTACTAGGTTCGCAACATTTAATACATACTTGCATATATATTAGGTCTCCGCAACAAACAATATTTGAATGTTAAAGAAGTTTGAAGTTCAGCCTTATTTTTGCTAACAGTAAAACAACGTCAGTGTATTTACGGTCACTAGTACCAATGTCCAAAAACGAAAGTGTTATAACAGTCAAAGCAGCGACTGTCCCGAAAACATAATTTAAAATAGGAGGTCGCGCCGTATCTTCAAATTCCGAAGTTAATTTTAAATTTACAAAAAGGCATAAGATATCAAATACAAGTTATATAGTCAAAACAATAATTGATTGCGCGGGTGGTCGAACAACATATGTTATGTTGTTCGACGACTGTTTAAAAATAATGGGATTGGTGTTTACTTCAAGCTCGCAAACTTGATTTAAAGAAAAAGTTATATAGTCATTTGAACATGCGTCATGCAGTCGAACAAGTTTTGTGGGAACAATAGTATATATACAGCAATAACATATTGCGCAACACAGGCTAAATCGGCTGAGCAATCTAGAAAATTAATCCAGTTGGGGTTTTAACTCGATTGCGCGATGGAGAACATAATAAATTCCCAATAAAAACCCCGCCTGGGTTGGCCTTGTTTGCTAGACGTTCTCTTCACAAATCCTTCTCAGGATAAAAAAATAATCATTTTTTATGCGGCACTCTGCTAACTGATTTATGGCTTATGTGCTACAGTGATGATGTCACATTCTTTTGGGCGGATTATTTTTTTTGAGCGGATTTAAACTTTTTTCAGAACCTAAAATATTTCGTGAGGATCCCGTGCGTTTCAACGACATTGTGCTGTCTTATGAGGTTGTCATTATTTTGCAATTCATTAAATGCTGAGCCTTCAATATCGTTCTTGTAACAATATAGAAGGTTCAAGCCAGCACTAACCACGTAGTTGGCTAGATTTAACGAGTTGATGAGATTTTGGAGGTGCTTGAATAATTTCGGTAAAAGATCTGCTGGCTTGCATACCCCTGTGACTAAATGTCGGGATACTTACTATTGGACGCCTCGAACTTAATACCAACTCCAAGCCAGTGCTGATTCTCATCAGATACATTGTCGGTATCACTGCTTGTTAACTGTGCAGCGATCTCTTTTTTAGCCGCAGTTTTCGCGTGTTGATAAGCTTTGGTATTAGTAGAGTTGGAGCATATGTTCCCTAATTTTACGATCGAAAACAAACTTAGGCTTTCTGAAGCTTTTTTTCATAACTTTACAGACACTGTTTGTTATATTCACGATTGACCTAGTCGCATATAGGCAGCCTTGAGGTCTTACTCTACTTTTGTATCCGTTTGTAGTGAACAAATTGTCGCCTATAGTACAGGTGATCGCGTGGCGCGGACTTTTCAATTGGATTCTGGCGACCAAAAGATGTATGATTTATTGATTTTCCTAGCCAAAGGCCAGCCATCATCTGTTTTCCAGAATGTAGTGAAAGGAAATATTGGAGAGTCTTATGTCATTGTTATACTTACATTCGGATTTGGTTCGTCGTATGGTTTAGTTCCCCTCGCACCTTTGACCTAGTTTGGTGTTCGAAATTACGTCAATAGCTAGGTTGGATGCCTGAGGTGATATCTGGTAACTTTTGAACAAAGTCGTCCCTTTCATTAGTAAAATAACTGAGTATTGGCACCTCTACGTTTTCTACTTACATAATTAGGTAGCCTACGTGGAATCTAGCAAAGGCCAGCGTTGGATAGCATAAAGGTAACAGCCTTCTTTACTAGCTCACTTGGTATTAATGCGTAAATGGAAAACGTTTTGTCAAGTGCTAGGACCGAATGCGTCAAATGATCGATTGCTCGATATAATTCTGTTCCTCAAAAAGGAAGCAGTATGAATTGTGCGCTCGTATATTTCGCCAACAATAGTAGATTGACGTGCTCGCAAGGCAAGATTCCTTTAATGGCAAGAGCCAATGATTCGATTTTCTCGAGGCATCAATAGTACACGAGGATCAACAAAAGCAGATAAATGTTTACTGTGCGTATTTTGGTTTTTACTACTTGTACTACTTCAATACAATGTAGGCGTTTTCACCTTTCGTCTGTCGACTGTATATTGATCGAAATCGTGCATGTGATTATAGATTTTGACGACTTTTACCGTTGAACAGAGTACTAGTCGACAGTCGTATGGAGGTTTCTAATAGGCACTGTACTTCTGTATTCCGTGGTGTAACTAACGACATCTTTCCTTTTCTAGTACTGCATCCAGAGCCTTCCGCTCTGGAGATTACCACTTCAGGCACCTGTACATTAGCCTGCATTTTCTTATTAAATCTGCACGGCTGAACATATAAATCACCGCGATCCATACCGGACGCCGGCCGATGTAATTTTAGATTATTATTATTATTGGAGGCATTGCTCATAGTTATGTGTTGGCCAGAATAGAGCATAATATCTTCCATTTCTAGCTTGGATTGGATTGCTTGTCTGCGGAGCTTTTCGTCTCTTAAATGGACTGCTAACAAATACTGATGAGCATAATCTGAGCGGGGTATCTGACTTTGAATTTCCATCTGGACCTTGCTGTCTGCTCTAATTTCCTAACCAGTAATTTGACACTAATTGTTTACTACACTGTAAAATCTACCTCTGTGCCTGACACTATCGTATTAGTCCTGGAAAGGTTCTTTGTTGCCAATAGTACCAGCCAAGACTTGCCTTTCTTTTGGCAAAAACGTCTATGTCTATAAGTCTAATTACCTTTTAACTCTCTATTTTGAACTCCGTGGCTTTTCTGGTGCCCTTTGACGTTATTCAAATTATGTGCGCAATCTGTTAATATGCGCATGTGTTGCGTTTCACTGTTTATGCTTATTGCTGAAGTAACTTGTTATTTTACACAATGATAATTTATGCACACGATATTTTACATATGTAGAAAATCTATTATCCATCACTTGCCATTGTACGGAAAGCAGCTCTTCATCATGTGATTACTACACTGAAACTGAATCCTCTTATTGATTATCTTCGGTTAAGATTATGGTTCCTTATGTATTTGTTACTGAGCGATTTATACCAGTTCTGAGAATGCGAGTAATTCTGGCGAGATTTGTAACACACACTAAACTGAAACTGATCTGTCGATAGGTTTCAACTATCTCCGTTCTTACCAAAATATACCAGTTGCAGAAATAATTTGTCTTTTTTAATCTCTAACTTGAGAATATAGTGGTAGGCATGTTTTCCCGTTTAGTAACTGCATAGTAATCTAATGGGGCTAGCCATAATATAAATGAAACACTTGTTATACATGACTCGAGTGGTTAGGATACATGGTATCCTATGCTACTACGGAATAACATTTGAATAATTTACCAGTTGTGTTCGAGGTGGTAAACTCGAAATACCTTGGCTGTCAAACCAACTGAATAAATAGTGCTATTTTTCATAGAACTCTTCATCCGGGATCTATCTACAAATCTAGATTTTATGTTATAGCTGGAATCGGCAGACAGTCTCCAATTATAAAAACACGCACTTCTACTTAAACATTTTATATCTTGACTTTCAGAAGCATAGGTGCTATTTCTAAATGATAAATCTCAGAAGGAGCATTAAATATAACTTTTTTCGAGGAAAAAATTAAACGCGTATGAGTTTCCTACTTCGCTACGTATCGACTTAAATAAAATCTTTAACTGAAAACACTTTAAAATAAATCCTTTTTGTAAGCAATTTCCCAGAACCTGAAATTTAGTACTAAAATTATTTTCAATTTTTTTCCTGTTATTTTGTTCTTTTACCGTATGCAGTTGCAAAGCATACTTTTTTTGTTTAACCAGCGCGTTTTCATGTATTACATTCCGTTGTTAGGTCAAGAGGACTATGCTGGTATACGTGACAATTACATCAGGACTGGAGAGGGTTTCTTACTGGTGTATTCTATAAACGATATTGCCTCATTTGAAGCTGTGGCAGAATTTCGGTGAGCTTATTTCTTATATTTTCTCCGAGATATGTTCTAATTAGCTATCTTAAGCATAAGCTGTTTTTTGTGAACTTACTTGAAAATTCTCAGAATGAATTGATTTTTTTATAAACACGCTTTAATTGTGAACATTTTATGTTCATTTTGCGATGAGTACAAGGCCGTGGCTAGTTAATTTAATTTTTAATTATAAAACCTAGTTCTTTCTTTCAACACAATTAATTATTGACCATTTCTTTTTTCACTTTTTAAAAGACATAGTTGCAAATTTTCAAATAATTATTGTCTTTCCAAATGCTCTTACTAATTACATGTTCACCTGTTTTGTCATTTGTGTGGTGTATTTTTGCGTGCTATATATGAATGGCGTGCTTTTCGTTTCAATAGTGGATCTTCAATATAGAATTACGTTCGTATTTGTCTACATTTATAGGTATCAAAAATGGAGTTCCAATACCACGGAAACATTCTTAAAAATATTGAAAATTGAAAAAATTCTGATATATAATGTCTACCTTAAAGAATTTTCAAGTTTATAAAACTAAGTTAGTAGACAATACTATTTGCAACATCGCTCACCTGAACAGATAAAAGGAAAATTCAGTAGTGGAAACCTTTAGGAGTCTAATGACTAGTGACATCCTTTGGCAAGGTCTGCTGAATTCTATCTCATTGGTATAGGCTGTTCTGAAACGGAAAATGCAAGCAACCTGGACCTAAATTTAGTTGCAGGTATATATATATATATATATATATATATATATATATATATATATATATATATATATATATACATCTAACTACGCATCCAGCCGTTTTAGATTTACGCTCAGCTTTCCTGGAAAGGTAATTAATAAGTTCTTTTTAGTTATTTCGGAGTTTTGGTACATGGACGGAAAATAACCAGAGAAAATGAAAACCGAAGTATTTGCCTATGAACGTTGCTAAAATTGCTTCGCATATTAAGGCTTATGTCATTTGTGTACATAATAAAAATACATATTGTTTAGATATACAATTTTATTAATATATTATTATGTACACTAAGATTTGTTCTACAATACACGTTGTTTGTGCAGTTGGCAACAGAATTCACAAGCTCTGTTATTTCTAGTCTTCTTGAATAATTTTGCGAAATTTTGAAACGCAGCTTTATTGGTAATTTGTTAATCAATGCAATGCTTCTTACACAGTTTGACCAATTCAACCTAAAGAATTTGATGTTGAAAATTGAAAATACTGCAAAAAGACACATTTTGGTGGCTTCATTGTGCTCAATTTGTCACGTAAGTCCACTGCACATCGGCTGAATTCATTTCGTTGTCACATTCGCATATTGAAGCGTGACGTTTTCTGGTTGCAGGTGTTGTTAAGTGGCAGAGTGAAGTCTCAGATTATTATTAAAAATTTGGTACGTAGTGTGTTTATTATAAGTTGATGTTCCATAGTTGCCCGGTTATGGTTCTCCGATGCAAACTAGCTAATGCCGATCTGCAAGCCGCTGAGTGCCCATCACCTCTTTGAGCATGATTTGATAAGTGCGTTTTTAATTGCAATAAATAAGGTTTTCCTGATTGTCCTGTGGTGTTTCGCTCTCTTTTCTGAGATCATCCTCAGCTTCTTTATAACTCAGAGTAAAATTTTGGCACAGTTGACAGATAATTGTAGTTATTTCATTGAAGCTGATCTATTTGTATTTTCTGTAAAGGGTCCTGACACTATGGCTACAGCGCAGTATCCGATATCAACGTTATGGTACTGAAAATGTCGATGTTACTAACACTATGGCTGCCGAGTCGGTACCTGGTACCAACAGGATAGATTTCAATTTATGCTATAGTTCACAGAAATTGAGTATCACAACTACTTCTGAACACCTGCTATTCCAGCAAATCCATACACTCTGGCCTTGATCGATACCAGTCATATATTTTCGCGATTGTCATGACACCATTCTCCGCGAAAAACCGTATCTAACAGGCATTTAGATATATTTTATGTATGGCATACTTAGTAGCAAGTTAATTCATGTTGAGCCTGGATGATATCTCGTAGTCAGCATGCTAAAAAATGTCCTCAGATTTTCTTGTGCATCGTCATTGCTGGTTACCCGTCAGGAGGAGCAGGCACTACGCCAAAAAATCATAATATTATTTGTGAATTGAATGTAGATTGAAATGTGAAGGTCAATTTCCTGGACTGTATCAAATACGTTCAACATCCGGATGCATCGTTATCATTCACAGTGCAAACTCAAATTATACATGTTCAAATATTGCTCACACCTAAGTGGTGCTAAATTCATGTATTCGGGAACTGATACGAATAGACTATGTCGGAGTGTTAATAGTTTGCCTGCAGAAATAGAATTATCAAAGAAAGGGAGGATAACTTCTATCATGTAGACGTGCTACTAGAGTAGAATCCTCATACTCTTTGTCGGCATCACTGCCTCGAAAATATTTATTTTGTGTGTAGGATTGGATGTCGCTTGGTTAATTTTTCAAACAGAAGTTGAACGTAATAATGTTTCAATGCGCATGTGTCTAGAAGAGTGAATGCATCGTCCGATTGCACCATATTATTAGATCGTGCTTATGCTGGATTTGGTGCTGAACTGAATATTGCGCATCTGTGCACATTCACGTTGCTGTCGAAATGACTAACGCGTGAAAAGTTCTTTTCTCTGATGATCAAATGATCTCTCATCAATACTTATTCATTCATTGTTGTTGCAAGTATTTATTAGTCTTCATTTTGTAAGACGCCATTATTGTCTTAAATGTGTTCTTCAATAAATGTTTATGCATATGCAGAGATCAAATACTTCGAGTCAAGAACAACATGAATGTTCCGATTATATTGGTCGCAAATAAAGCCGATCTTGACGATACTCAGGGTGTTATCTCGTATAACGATGGTCTGGAGAAGGCCAAACATTACAACCTTCACTTTGTTCAAGCCAGCGCCAAGACCAGAGTAAATGTGGACAAGGTAAATTTATTGATTTTATTTTTCGCAAGTTAACACAGTGGTCTAATGTATAAACATGCAAACGAATACGAACATGACTATTCTTTAAATCAAGTTTGCGAGCTTGAAGTAAACACCATTCCAATTATATTTAACCAGTCGTCGAACAACATAACAAAACTACCGCCAGCTGCAACGCACTGATGCGTTTCGACCTTCCATGATCATCATCAGAGTACGACGGCAAACTGACTATCGAGTATCAAACCGCATTGAATATATATGGAAATCAAATTTAGATATGCGGCTCTCACCTCTAGCAGTCTCACATACATTGAACTTGACTGGAAATGTCGGCTGCACAATTTCTATGCAGTCACGAAAATTAACTGTTTGCAGCTATCGCCACATGTACATATATAGGCAATACAATTTAACAATAATTGATTGCGCGGGTGGTGGTAACAATTCTTTTAATCATGTTTGCGAGCTTGAAGTAAACACCATTCCGATTATATTTAACCAGTCGTCTAACAACATAACAAAACTACCGCCAGCCGCAACGCACTGACGCGTTTCGACCTTCCATGATCATTATCAGAGTACGACGGCAAACTGACTATCGAGGATCAAACCGCATTGAATATATATGGAAATCAAATTTAGATATGCGGCTCTCACCTCTAGCAGTCTCTCATACATTGAACTTGACTGGAAATGTCGGATGCACAATTTTTTTGCAGACACGAGCATAAACTGTTTGCAGCTTTCGCCACATATACATATATAGGCAATACAATTTAACAATAATTGTTTGTGCGGGTGGTGGTAACAATTATTTAAATCAAGTTTGCGAGCTTGGAGTAAACACCTATCCCATTGTATTTAACCAGTCGTCGAACAACATAACAAAACTACTGCCAGCCGCAACGCACTGACGCGTTTCGACCTTCCTTGATCATCATCAGAGTACGACGGCAAACTGACTATCGAGGATCAAACCGCATTGAAAATATATGGAAATCAAATTTAGATATGCGGCTCTCACCTCTAGCAGTCTCGCATACATTGAACTTGACTGGAAATGTCGGCTGTACAATTTCTATGCAGTCACGAACATTAACTGTTTGCAGCTTTCGCCACATATACGTATATAGGCAATACAATTTAACAATAATTGATTGCGCGGGTGGTGGTAACAATTCTTTAAATCAAGTTTGCGAGCTTGAAGTAAACACCAATCCCATTGTATTTAACCAGTCGTCTAACAACATAACAAAACTACCGCCAGCCGCAACGCACTGACGCGTTTCGACCTTCCATGATCATCATCAGAGTACGACGGCAAACTGACCATCGAGGATCAAACCGCATTGAATATATATGGAAATCAAATTTAGATATGCGGTTCTCACCTCTAGCAGTCTTGCATACATTGAACTTGACTGGAAATGTCGGATGCACAATTTCTATGCAGTCACGAACATTAACTGTTTGCAGCTTTCGCCACATATACATATATAGGCAATACAATTTAAACAATAATTGATTGCGCGGGTGGTGGTAACAATTCTTTAAATCAAGTTTGCGTGCTTGAAGTAAACACCAATCCCATTGTATTTAACCAGTCATCGAACAACATAACAAAACTACCGCCAGCCGCAACGCACTGACGCGTTTCGACCTTCCATGATCATCATCAGAGTACGACGGCAAACTGACTATCGAGGATCAAACCGCTTTAAATATATATGGAAATCAATTTTAGATATGCGGCTCTCACACCTAGCAGTCTCGCATACATTGGACTTGACTGGAAATGTCGGCTGCACAATTTCTATGCAGTCACGAACATAAACTGTTTGTAGCTTCCGCCACATATACATATATAGGCAATACAATTTAACAATAATTGTTTGCGCGGGTGGTGGTAACAATTCTTTAAATCAAGTTTGCGAGCTTGAAGTAAACACCATTCCCATTATAATTGACCAGTCGTCGAACAACATAACAAGGTAAATTTATCGATTTTATTTTTCGCAAGGTAACACAGTGGACTAATGTATAAACATGCAATCACATACGAACCTGCATACATACATACATACATACATACATACATACATACATACATACATACATACATACATGCATACATCATCATAATCATGTTCAGCCATACAAAAGTCAAAAGTGATTAATGTTTCACTGCCATATAACCATAAGGAGTGAAAAAATATAAATAACAACAGAAATAATATTTTAGACAAATTATTATTGAGATTTACGAGAGAGAGGCTAAAATACGATAGGCGTTGATACCTAATGGTTCACTACGGTATAACCATGAGGAAAAATAATAAGACTGAAAAGAATAACAAGAAATTTGAAAAATAGGAAGTAGTAATAATAATGCCAAAAATAATAATTTAAACAACATTATTAAAGGATTGTGATTTAGGATGCAGAAGGTCTAATTAATATGGGTATATATACCTATATGGACACCTAGACCTCTACGCAACTTTATTATAACCAAGTTAGTTTTAAGAAAATGCAACAACAACACAGCGTCATGCGGTTTTAACAATATTGTGTCATAGGCACGACAAAGTCTCGCCGCTATGTCTGTCCAACTAAGAAAATGAGTTACGAAGATGATTCTACTAGAAATACGCAACAGGATGGCCACTGAGCTCGACAACATTCCATATCACCCAGGGTTTCCAACCAAGAACTATGTTACGTGTAAAGACTCCATCCTAGCAGACGAGCGAGTCCTATAATACTCAATTTCAATGTACTTGACTTGAGCTATTTCTACCATTAAACGAACATTTGTTACGCGGGTGGTGGTAACAATTATTATAATCAAGGTTGCGGTCTCGATATAAACACCTGATCCATTAATTACTTAGATATGTCAGTATAAATTAAGAATTGCATAGTGTAGAAAGGGCAATTCATCCAGTAGACCGGTTTCGTCCTTATTCGGAACTCATCATGAACTCGCCAGAATTTGCTGCGGACAGGATTCGAACCTGGGCACGTCTGCTTCGGAATCTTGTGCTCTAACCACTGAGCCATCCCGCTAGTATGCTTATCCACAAATACGTATGTGGATATCTGAATTCCTCAATTCTAAAGCAACAAGTCTTATTAGCGTATACTAAAACTGCACGTATCGATGCATTGTATTCACGACCTTTAAATCTGAGTGAGATAGTTTATTTTATCTATAAATGGCGAAAGTTAGAGAAAGTTGCTCTAGCTTTCGCGATTACCATACTGACCTCTTAAGACATATGGTCTGAGTTGTTGATAGAGCTGACAGTATATATTACATTGCAGTTGCAAAGTTCGAGTGAGTACTAAATGATGCCGTAAAAGTAGGTCACCTTTACAGAGTGCGAATTTCAGACCAGTAGACGGAACAACGAATGCTAATCCATTAACGTTCTACATTGCTGACACAGACATACTTTCGGTAATCGTAATGGACGCAGGTGCCCACGAAAATTGATATATGAAGTTTTCAGCCCACCAATCGAGACGGTCTATATCGGTTATTAAATAGTTGTTACTATCGTCTATATTTTTGCCAACTTTTAATTTTCTTGGACTTGTTGCACAAATAAATTGGAAAATAACATTGCCTGATACATGACGCATTCACTTCCTTTATATCTTCGTTATTGGTCCAATGGGATTCAAGGTCGACTTTTATATTGTGCTTAAGGTGGCTTCTTATAGCTTTACGCGAGCTGGCAGGAATTTAGCGCCTAGTTTCAAAAATCTTTACCTACTTATCAGAATCCTAATAACTTGATCTGCGGGAGCCTACAATGCCACATAATGTAGTGCCTTCATTGTGTGGAGTTGGCCTTATCTCCGTCCTATTTTTCGCCATCAAGACCGATTAACGTTGATTTTAGCATATCTCCATATTTCTGTTGGAAACAAGGCTGTTCGAGTTTGCCTAAATTTAATTGAGGTTCATTGTTAACTTTTATAAAAATTGAGTGCAAATCTATAACGGATAGGTGCATGGTAGAGTCCACATAGGTGTTCCAAAACACCCAACATTCCTAGATACCACTACGCCTTCTAAAACTAATTGCTATATATTTATTGATACATTTTACTCAATAGTACTCTTACCATGTGCAAAACAAAAAGAAATTTTATCAGATACAACAAACGCTTCATTCTCATTATCTCCTCAAGTATCTACTAATGAACATATCTTTATATATAAATTGGAAAGCAAAACAAGGTAGAAATATGTGAACATAGAGAGAGTGTGAAAAACGGAAACCAATCAAATTTCGTGCGTCACATCCAATTCAAGCTCAATGCTTGTACGTGCTTCTTCTGCTTGCATAAATCCGGCTGCAATTTGTTTATCCATAAAGCTTCATATGTTGCTAGCTCTCTTTTGTTGTTGCATTTAGTAATTATTTTAAATGGTACGTCTGGAGAACACGTGCGATGTTTCGATGATGTGTTGCGCAATAGCAGACGTGTTTTCACCATTTGATTTAAAACAGGCGCTTAAGTTACAATGTTCTCTCATTCGAGTAATTAACCGTCTAGTCGATCGGCCTACGTAAGTTGATCGACAACTTGCGAATGTATATAGGTAAATAATATTTGATGTCGACATTAACGTCTGTGTTTCACTTTGATTGTTGGCAACGGCAAATATGTTACCCTAAATAGCACTTCAACTTTCTTACCTGCTATTCGGGAAACTGCATCCCCGTTAAATGCTATATTTTAGTTTACAGCTGTTCCGGGAGTTTAGACGCCGTGTAGCGCAACGCCTTGCACTACGTCTAAAGTTTGTACTACTTATGTAACATCTATACTCCACACAGCTATCTAACAGTCGTTCACCATTACCGTTGCGCATTGAGCTTAAAATGTATCTTCCACCTAAATGAAACTCTGTGTTGCTTAAGCGCCCAACTTGATCACTCATGTCATTCATAACCGAGACTATAGCTGAACTTATTACTTTGTGTAGTAAAGAGCTTAAGTCGGGGTAAAAAGCGTCCTTGCTGTCGTATGTGCTGAACTTGATGGAAGCATGTGCAGATAACGTAAATTCAACGTTGACTGGGGTTTATGGCATTGATTTTATTAGCCGTTCTTAAGCATGCTGCACCAAGTCGGCTGTTTGCAGGGCTCCATTCAGTCGAAGATAATAACGCTCAGATAATGCACCCAATTCTGTAATGCTCGTAGCATCCTGCATTCTGGTTAGGAATTTGCGGCATATATTTTATAATTTTTCTTACACGCATGCGAGGGCTTCCTGTTGTCGAATTTGTTTCATTGTTCGCACATTAAATGCGTTGACTTTAAATTCGAAACTAGTTTTAATGAGTGCTACGTTACTTGAATTATTTTCGATACTTACGAATCCGACAAAAGACCAGTGTTATGATCAACATCCACCACGTTAATATCATCCAAGGAAACGTTATTGTTAGATTAAGAAGTGTACAGAGAAGGAAAAGAGGTAAAATCGGAGATGAAGATGTAGGTGTCAACAGAGGTCTGTGTTCGCTTGTCCACCCTGCACGACTCAGCAGATAAAAGACGACCCTTGTTTGTCCTGCGCGAAGGTCGATGCATTATGGATTCGGTATATTTTTTTACTATTCATAGTTATATGTTGGCTGTAAAAGAACACTAGGTCGCCCATTAATAACGAAGCTGGCTGGTCTTCAAGGTGTGCCAAACAACAATGCCGACCACTGTCTACCCAGGTGACAGTGTCAAAAAGGCTTGCCTAATTAGCCAAAACGTACTATTCACGTCTGGCTCACTTGCCGTCATTCCGTCACTACCCATTTGAAGCATTGCTAGTGCGTAATCTATCCTAACTAGCGGCTTCACACGCGGATTGATGTATCCCATTAGATGCGGAAAGATACTTGCACACGTTCATACACACATGTATAGATAGACACAACCATATATGCACACACACATACAGAAACCACGTATATATATATATATATATATATATATATATATATATATACATAAATACATATATATATGCATATATATATATTCAAAAAAATATTAATCTACGTCATACTTATGTAGACATAAATGATCAATTTCATACATAAAGTTACACGTATATGCGTGCTTGCATACATCGATGAAGGCCAGAGTGTATGGATTTACTTGAGTAACAGGTGATCAGAAATTGTTGTAATTCTCAATTTCGGTGAACTATAGCATAAATTGATATCCATCAGATTGGTATCATGTACCTTTTCGGTACAATAATTTTGGTATCGGTTACTAACACAATAGCCATAGTGTTAGTATCCTTTACAGACTCGGTATATATATTATATAGTGTGAGTTAGCATTGAAGTCGCATTGTCGTTGACTTTAGATGATGTTAGCTTCACTATTGCAGATTTACACATTAGTCTAGGAGATTGTACCGTCCTATTATTCCACATTCTTTGACCAAATATATAGTGGTTAAAGGGCGTAATATCGGCTCCTACTGATGAGTCGCCAGTAAGCACGAAACGAATGTGCATGAGATTATACTTTCCGTTCATGCTGCCTTTGGTTTATCCTTCTGGTCACAACTGAACTAATTTGTTACTAGGTTCGCATCACCTAATACATACTTGCATATATATTAGTTCTTCGCAACAAACAGTATTTAACCAGCGGATGAACTCAATGTTTTGCGGTGTGTAAGCATTCAGGTTATCAATGCCGCGTTTTGCGTACGCGGGTAATAGCTGTACACGGGCAGTTACACAAAGATCCGATTTATCACAATTTCCAATTTTGTTTTGTCTTTGATCGGGTTGACTTATTTTTACTTCAACTGGAAATGCGGTTCTATCACATCTTTGTTTACTGGCGACGTTTCGGTGCCTACTTTCCAGCACCATCCTCAGGCAACACAACACTGATCACAATAGCAGATTTAAGCAAATGTGGTAACCTCGTTCCAAAACCATTCTATTTATATATATTTGACTCAACACTATTTTAATCATAGAATTTGTCTCAGTAACTATTTTTAATTAGCAGACCAATCCTTACCTCAGCTATCTCAAATTCCCGGTATACATAATTTCATCTCGTGTGCAGAATATTGTAGGGGATAGAGACAGTATCGAACCTTTTTTTATTTGTTATTACTGTATTGCTACTATGTCACGGTAATCAAAATTCAAAACTGATAAAACCAAAATCTTGACTGTCATATACTGTATTTTATTTAAAGCCGGCTGAAGCTAATACCCGCGTACGCAAAACGCGGCGTTGGAATATATGAAGCTGGCACTCCGACAAAACAATTTAATAAATATGTTATTGTTTATTTAGTATCGTGTACCTTGTAACAAATTAGTTTAAACTGAACCAGAAGGACAAACCAAAGTCAGTATGATCAGAAGATATAATAACGCGTAAACAGATTTATCGCTTTAAGGCGACTCATTTGGAGGAACCGGTACTACTTCCTATACCCTCTATATATTTATTATTATTATAATCAAGGTTGCGGTCTTGATATAAACACCTGACCCATTAATTACTTACATATGTCAGTATAAACCAAGAATTGTATAGTGTAGAAAAGGCAATTCATCCAGTAGACCGGTTTCGTCCTTAGTGGGAACTCATCAAGTACTGGCCAGAATTTGCCGCGGACAGGATACGAACCTGGGCACGTCTGCTTCGGAATCTGGTGCTCTAACAACTGAGCTATCCTGCCGCACACTACACTACACAATTTTCAGTTATATACTAACTAATGTAACTTGGTTAGTCAATTTTTCCTTTAGGTGGAGCTCATATGGCATCCATTTAGACCCAAAATTCCAACTAACCATGCCCAATCTGTCATTACTGAACAGACACCACATTACATGGGGAAATGGTATTGAAATGAATATTTATATAATTAAAAGAACATTGGTTGCGCGGATGGTGATAACAATTATTATAATCAAGGTTGCGGTCTTGATATAAACACCTGACCCATAAATTACTTACATATGTCAGTATAAACTAAGAATTGTATAGTGTAGAAAAGGCAATTCATCCAGTAGACCGGTTTCGTCCTTATGGGGAACTCATCAAGTACTGGCCAGAATTTGCCGCGGACAGGATACGAACCTGGGCACGTCTGCTTCGGAATCTAGTGCTCTAACCACTGAGCTATCCTGCCGCACACTACACTACACACGATTTTCAGTTATATACTAACTAATGTAACTTGGTTAGTCAATTTTTCCTTTAGGTGGAGCTCATGGCATCCATTTGATAAATGTGCGTTAGTTGGACGGTACAATCTCCAATAGGAATGTGCATACAAGTAGTAAACGAGATAGCTTCAAATAAACATTTCGACTATGCGAATCGAAAGCCAACTCACCATATATAATATATACCGGGCCTATCAAGAGTACTAACACATGGGTTTTTAAATTACTGTTTATGTATACAGTACCAACATAGTAGTGTTCAAAGTACCAAGGTAATATTTGGTCAACTGAATATCTAACTAGAGAGTAGAGAAGTTTGCAAAGAATTTATGATCGTAACGGCACCTAAATGTATCAGTCAATATTCCACTTATTAATTATGCAGAAGAAACAAGTAGGTTTGTGTGCGATGTTAAGTTTTCCAAAAAATTGTGTTTGATTTTTGCTTTCATTGTCGTTGGTCGGTTAACCATCTTACTCTAAGAAGATGAGATTTACAACAGGTTTCATAAAGTGAAGCAAGCGATATATTTCAAATGATGTGCGACTGAATGTAAAAAAATCTATCTTTGTTGGTTTGTTCACTTTCGAAAATTTATTTAAATATACGAATACATTTATTTAAAACTTTTGCGATGAATGTGCTCTCATATATAATAAGTTTCACTATTTTTCGACGTATCCGCGTTTAGTCGAATGTTAGCATTGATATTCGAGAAGCGGTTTTAAATCATACGAAATCAAAATTTGAATAGAGGAGGAATATATCTTGTTACACTTAGCAAGAATCAGATAATCTAATTTATCAGTTTTCGCAAGGAATCGTTACTTACACACACACATATATATATATATATATATATATATATATATATATATATATATATATGGGTACTTGTTTTCAAAAAAAACGTGCCCGATTTCATGCAGTAGACGTAGCGAATTCAGTCAAGAACTTGAAGAAGTCCCAACAAGGACAAAACCGGTTAACATGATAATTTTTTTGTTACCTTAAGCTGTATCTGTTTATACCTAATATATTTATATTTATATATATATATATATATATATATATATATATATGTATATATATATATACTTATATATTATATATATCATTTCCACTTACTTTTGTATTTACATTCATGATTTTTAGAAAACATAATGATACAAATGCGTTGCATCATCATATAATAACAGTCGATCAAGGAATCCAGTTTACATTAGAAGAAGAAAAAGACAAATATATATCGTCCTTGGATGCTAAAATAACAAAAGATAAAGCAGGAACCATCTTCTTGCCATTTTACAAGAAATCAAGTAGGACTGTGAAGTATATTCTGTATCTCAGTAGCTCACCAAGCGCCTACACCAGGAACCTTATAATAAATTAGGGAACTCAAATACGCTGGATTTATTTATAAAAGCAAATTAAATTAGCGCTAAAATTGCGACGCGAAACTCTGAGCCAAAATAGCTACACAGACTGGATTATCGGCTAATATTTGAGACACGGAAATAAAGTCGAGTTTATTCTAGACGAAAGCAAAATACTCCACTGATAACCATTGAATTTCAATTTTGTAGCTGATCTTTCTGCTTAAAGTTTTAAAAGAACAGTAATCCGAACGAATTAAAGTTCAATTTACTTTGGTACATATGAGAGTTGTATTTTGCGTCCCGAAACTGTTGAGAATTATCGAAAAATGCAGTCTCTCCGTGAAGTTCACACCATTGGTCGTATAAAAATTTCAATGTACGTGCAATGAATGGCACAACGACAGATCAGGCAAGTTACTATAATATAATAAAATTAACATCATAATTTTCTAAAAAGTTGTTCCAAAGAAGCGCAGCTTCTGCACAAATATAATCCATTAGTGAGCATATTCTACTCACAGATCACGCGATAACTATTACCTTTAAATCAAGGTTGCGAACTTGATATAAACACCTGATCCATTATAAACAAATGCTTGTCAGTATGAACTAAGTATTGTATAGTGTGGAAAAGGCAATTCATCCAGAAAAACCGGTTTCGTCCTTATTTGGATTTCGCACTGCAACTAGTTTGACACAAAATATCGGACAAAATGCTTTTGGTTTTGAAAGCTATCACACAATTATCTACATTAAACATTGCTTATTTGTGCAGACGATAGTATGAAAAGGAAGTTAATCAAGATTGGAATAGAAAAATCATCATCAGCACTTTTGAACTAAGATATGTCTGAGAAATGAGATATCAAGTGCTTTAGAACATACTCCAAATAAAACCGATGACATCACTTAAATGGTTAATATTTGATTAGCTACGACATATCTACTGTCATGAATGAATAAATGAAGAAAGCACTAGCGAATTCAGTAGATAGACAAGAGATATTGTATTTAATTGCACAATGCTGTTCGGTCTCATAAATATGTATAAATCAATTCGAACGCCAAGATATATTTTAAATTTATTTTGTCAGTATAAACTAAACATTGCATTTGGTAGAACAGGCGATTTTTCCAGTAAACTGGATGTGTCAAGATTATATCCAAATGTGCCGCGAACAGGACTCGAACCGGGTGCATTTTGTTCGCAGTCTTAGAATATCTACGACACCACGAGTGCCACAAACTACACGTAAAATATTAAATTGATATTTTTGGTCTACGCAAAACTGCCTATTTATAACAAGAGCATCGACACATGCAAATTACATTCAAACTAAATCGAATGTGATTGTGTGCATATTTAGTGGATTTGTTTGCTTTACCTCTAGTCGTCTACTTTTGAAGCTTTCTAATGGGTATTATAGCTTTCTTTCCTTGTTAACCTAAACCAGCATTATTTATTATTTTGTTAACGTTTTACGGTAAGTTCATAGTTAAGAAAGTTTGACCTACCGCAAAGTTGGAATCCGTTAAGGCCTGCCAGATTTTGTGAGCTAGCTCTTTGTCCCGATGACAATAGCTGATCATTATATGTGACATTCTACCCAGTGAGAAAGATGAAGCTCTTTATGTCGCTAGGATTATCATAAATTTCTCTTCGCTTACCAAAAGAGGTAAAAATTATGCACTTGAATAGAGGTCTAAGTAATTTTTTTTCGTACAACATAAAAATTCCATATGATAAACGTATTTTTCAGAACTGTTTTAGCAATTTCTACCAAAAATAACGTATCAAACTAGTTTAGGGATGTGTAACTAGCACATTAAGTTGCTTTCTGTTTGTCAAATGTTGATCTATAATTCGCAGACCGATCGATGTATTATCTTGTATACGCTCGTAAATCTACGCTTATATGCATTAATACTAGAAAACCGCACAAAGCGTTAAAAGTGTTTATATAAGTTCTGCAACAGTTCGATTAGTGAAATCAATGATGCTGGCGTAAATAAATGCAGATACATGCACACACAGGTGGTGAATAAATAAAATGTGGTTAAATTTCTGTTGAAATTTTCACGCAAATATAATTAAGCAACCTTCTCATAACCTAGTCGAGTTTGGCACTGACAGGTTGCATAAGAACTGGATTGATGATGTTTTAATTTGGAACAGTTTAATGGAATAACGTTTATTTGTCGAATTTTAGATGTCTGTATTACATATAATCTCTCATATTGTAAAAAATAATCAGGCACGATTTCAAACGTAGAAGTTATTTTAGCTAATGTTCAAATGTTATGATCCTGTATTTCAACAATCAATAACCATACGATATTTGAAATTTTTGATTGATTTACATTTGCAAAATGCCAGAAGAAGATGGTTTAGTATTATTCTTAGATTTTAGTTTGTAAATCCGAGTAATAAGTGAATACCAACGATTGTTTAAATCTGTTTAATATGATTGTTATCGGAATCCATGTATTAACTAATGGTTAAGATGAATAAATTGTATAGTTATTCTAAAGCTACTGAAGGTATAATATCGTGAATTCCTAAAATGTTGACAGACGGCGTTCCACTTACATGTGATAAATATTCATATTTAAAAATAATCATGTGGATTTGTTCACGTGTCTGCACTTTGTGTAAAATCCAAATAAACCCTTTCATCATTAAAATATCGACCAAAAATTCATTGTGCCAATAATGATCCTGACAATTTGAGCAAACACGTCTAAGTAGATAAATTATTTGACGCGATAATGTTAAAATTTTCATTTCATTTGATTTTATTCATGTTGGTATTCTTAGATTGGCCTATAAAGTGGTCTCAAAGATTGATTTTACGGTTACGATTTTCCCAATGAGTAATCGCTAATGGATTTAAGTGAACTTGTTGAAATATTGGTAATAAATTGATCGTTAATAATAATCAATTAAATTCTTTAAATCAGCTTGAAGTAAACACCAATTTCATTGTATTTCAAGAGTCGTCGCGAAATATAGCACAACTATCATCAGTCACACGTACTGATGCATTTCGAACTTCCGTGATCATCACCAGAGTACGACGGCAAACTGACTTGCGAGGATCAAACCAAATTGCATATATATGGTGTTTACTTCAAGCACTGAACCTGGATTTAAATAATTGTTACCACCACCGGCGCAATCAATGATTGTTTAATTTTATTACCAATATATGTATGACGGAAGCTGCAAAACGTTAATGTCCGAGACTGCAAAGAAATTGTGCAACCGACGTTTCCAGTCAAATACAATGTATGCCAGATTACTAGATGTGAGAGCTGCATATCTAATTTTGCTTTCCTAATATATGCATTACGGTTTGATCCTCGCTAGTCAGTTTGCCGTCGTATTCTGATGATGATCATGGAAGTTCGAAATGCGTCAGTGCTTTGCAACTGGCGGTAGTTTCGCGATGTTGTTCGACGACTTGTTAAATACAATGGCACTGGTGTTTATTTCAAGCTCGCAGACTTGATTTAATAAATTTTTTACAACACTCCCGCAATTAACGTTTGTTTAATTAAATAAATTGTTGAAATAATGCAAAGTTAATACTATCGTCGGAAATTGTTTCTGTAATAATTATATTTTCCTGTGCTTTCTCTGATTTATTGCTAACGTGTATATAAATTTAACTAGAATAACGGGATATAAAGACGTTGAATTAGGAAATTTTTGATTTTCCTTTATCAATGTTGCGCATCAAGAAGTGTTTTAAAATGCAGCTTGCCAAATTATTCATTAAAAGAATAAAAGAACAGCAAAACTGTATTTGTTAAAATTACCTGATTTGTTTTTTGGCTTACACTGGCCGGATTCCAGTCGTAGCCATGGGCGGCCGCCTCCTTCATTTCACCCCACATCACAAATTTAAAAAAACAATCAACTAGAATTTATCCTGTGTTAATCCTAACACAAATCCGGTAATCTTCTAATCATGGTAAAGGTGAGACATCAAATGTCTGCGATTAACATTTTAAGTATATTAGACGGTTTCATCAGCCCATTTCAGGATACTAGGTTATGCGTTATTAAATTTATTTCATGTCATTTATCAAAACTGAAATAAATGTAAGTAGTTAATTTGGTAAATATTAGGCACGTATCTGATTTCCCGCAAATATGCAGCATGTTTGTTATGAAGCGACAGAACATAGTTATTTATTCAGTTCTCCTTCATCTTTTTCCAATTGTTGCTGCAAGACATAACGAACACAAAGTTCCAACTTCCTAATTTGGATGGATGCTCTACTTTTTCAAAGGCACGTCATAAAAATCTCAATGTTCAATTCAATACCACTTCCCTCTCTCTGTGTGGTGTCTGTTCAGTAATGACAGATTGGGCATGGTTAGTTGGAACTTTGGGTCTAAATGGATACCATATGAGCTCCAACTAAAGGAAAAATTGACTAACCAAGTTACATTAGTTAGTATATAACTGAAAATTGTGTGTAGTGTAGTGTGCGGCAAGATAGCTCAGTGGTTAGAGCACCAGATTCCGAAGCAGACGTGCCCAGGTTCGTATCCTGTCCGCGGCAAATTCTGGCCAGTACTTGATGAGTTCCCAATAAGGACGAAAGCGGTCTACTGGATGAATTGCCTTTCTACACTATACAATTCTTAGTTTATACTGACATATGTAAGTAATTAATGGGTCAGGTGTTTATATCAAGACCGTAACCTTGATTATAATAATTGTTATCACCACCCGCGCAACCAATCGTTCGTTTAATTATATAAATGTTCATTTCAATACCATTTCCCCATGTAATGTGGTGTCTGTTCAGTAATGACAGATTAGGCATGGTTAGTTGGAACTTTGGGTCTAAATGGATGCCATATGAGCTCCACCTAAAGGGAAAATTGACTAACCAAGTTACATTAGTTAGTATATAATTGAATATTGTGTGTAGTGTAGTGTGCGGCAGGATAGCTCAGTGGTTAGAGCACCAGATTCCGAAGCAGACGTGCCAGGTTCGTATCCTGTCCGCGGCAAATTCTGGCCAGTACTTGATGAGTTCCCAATAAGGACGAAACCGGTCTACTGGATGAATTGCCTTTTCTACACTACACAATTCTTAGTTTATACTGACATATGTAAGTAATTAATGGGTCAGGTGTTTATACCAAAACCGCAACCTTGATTATAATAATTGTTATCACCACCCGCGCAACCAATGTTCGTTTAATTATATAAATGTTCATTTCCATACCATTTCCCCATGTAATGTGGTGTCTGTTCAGTAATGACAGATTGGGCATGGTTAGTTGGAACTTTGGGTTTAAATGGATGCCATATGAGCTCCACCTAAAGGAAAAATTGACTAACCAAGTTACATTAGTTAGTGTATAACTGAAAATTGTGTGCAGTGTAGTGTGCGGCAGGATGGCTCAGTGGTTAGAGCACCAGATTCCGAAGCAGACGTGCCAAGTTTCGAATCCTGTCCGCGGCAAATTCTGGCCAGTACATGATGTGTTCCCAATAAGGAAGAAACTGGTCTACTGGATGAATTGTCTTTTCTACACTACACAATTCTTAGTTTATACTGACATATGTAAGTAATTAATAGGTCAGGTGTTCATATCAATATCGCAACATTGATTATAATAATTGTTATCACCACCCGCGCAACCAATGTTCGTTTAATTATATAAATGTTCATTTCAATACCATTTCCCCATGTAATGTAGTGTCTGTTCAGTAATGACAGATTGGGCATGGTTAGTTGGAACTTTGGGTCTAAATGGATGCCATATGAGCTCCACCTAAAGGAAAAATTGACTAACCAAGTTACATTAGCTAGTATATAACTGAAAATTGTGTGTAGTGTAGTGTGCGGCAGGATAGCTCAGTGGTTAGAGCACAAGATTCCGAAGCAGATGTGCCCAGATTCGTATCCTGTCCGCGGCAAATTCTGGCCAGTACTTGATGAGTTCCCAACAAGGACGAAACCGGTCTACTGGATGAATTGCCTTTTCTCCACTATACAATTCTTAGTTTATACTGACATATGTAAGTAATAAATGGGTCAGGTGTTTATATCAAGACCGCCAACCTTGATTATAATAATTGTTATCACCACCCGCGCAACCAATGTTCGTTTAATTATATAAATGTTCATTTCAATACCACTTCCCCATGTAATGTGGTGTCTGTTCAGTAATGACAGATTGGGCATGGTTGGTTGGAACTTTGGGTCTAAATGGATGCCATATGAGCTCCACCTAAAGGAAAATTTGACTAACCAAGTTACATTAGTTATTATATAACTGACAATTGTGTGTAGTGTAATGTGCGGCAGGATAGCTCAGTGGTTAGAGCACCAGATTCCGAAGCAGACGTGCCCAGGTTAGAGTCCTGACCGCGGCATATTATGGCCAGTTAGCGATGAGTCCCCAATAAGGACGAAAGCGGTCTACTGGATGAATTGTCTTTTCTACACTATACAATTCTTAGTTTATACTGACATGCATGTAAGTAATTAATGGGCCCAGTGCTTTTATTAAGATCGAAACCTTGATTTTTGTAATTGAAATCACCGCCCGCACAACAAATGTTCGCTTAAAGCAACGTCATCACTACGTTTCTTCGTCATTAAAACCATAAGGCGGGTAGTCATAGCAGGCTCCAAGGTAGCCATCGGTTTGCCAGCAATCTTTTAGATGTCCACAATACTGCCTAGAACTGCTAAGAATGTAGCAAATACAATATTTATGGCAATCATCTCATAACATGCAGTACGATACGCATGTAACGCTATTGTGTAACTGAAACTAAAACTTTGGTTTATCCTTCTGGTCACAACTGAATTAATTTGCTACTAGGTTCGCAACACCTAATACATACTTGCATGTATATTTGTTCTTCGCAACAAGCCCTATTTAAAAGTTGAATTTTGTTGATCTTGGACATTTTCATCCAGGCTGAAGCATATACTCAGCAGAAAGCCATATATGGTAGGGTTAAGCAGCTTAAACGTGCGATCTCATGCGTTTGCAAGCCCAGATAGGAATCCGTTTGCTTTAAAATTCACCACTTAATTTTGGCTATTGTGTGCAATTAAAACTCTACCAGCAGTAGTTCGAGTCTGTATAATTGAGCAATATTTCTTCAGGTCCGCCACAGAAGTGATTCAATACTCTCAGTTCAAATTCTGCAAACGGAAATTCCACATGAAATTTTAATTGGACTGCTACCAAGCTTTCTACTAATTCTTGAATTTCCACACTTATATTGGGTCCTTGTAAGGAGAAATCGTACGCGCGAAATAAGGGCCAGAAACTTATCAAACTTAAACTGGAATAATTCAACAGCTGGTGTCGTAAGCGCTGACATAATTTACTATAAATTCCGGCGATAAATTGTTCATTCGGATGTAAAGATTAGCTGAGGTTATCTTATGATTCCACCCATGCGTGGTCGCCATTACTTTACTCACCAAATTAAGTTGAGTCTATTGTGCAAACGACCTTAGTGTTCATCATAACCTTCTATCTAGACGAGGTGCAAAATAAGCTATTTCTCCTGTTACACTTTTTATTTGGCTAGCTATTATTTGAAACAGAGAAGCCACTCTACAACTTGCAAACATGTTTACTAACGTTATTTAAGAAATAAGTATATTTTTGCAAAAAATAAGCGCGTCGCTTAGCAAAAAATATTGAAATAATAATTTGATATTGATTATTTTGCCTTGATGTGTGGCGACTGCCTCCAGAACCCATTGGAGCACATTGCTACTTCAAAATCTTACTCTTACCAAGGACAATTCTGGAATTCATCTAAGCCCTAAATGGAGCTTTCGAGAGTTCTAGGTCGGAATGATAACCAAAAAACGTATCGCTTAATAATAAATAATAAAATAATAATTATTCATTCATAATTCTTTCTTGATGTTCGGCTTCAGCCTCAAGAATATCTTGAAGAACATTGCCACTTCAATCTCTCGATCATAATAAGGAAAATACTGGCATTCATCTTAGCCTTATATTGAGCATTACGCAAATTCTCGGTCTAAACGAAAACAAAAAGAAGGAAAAAACGCGTCGTTTAGTAAAAATTATTGAAACAATAATCATTTAATCATTTTTATTTTTTGACGTTTGGCTTCTACCTTCAGAACCCATTGGAGCGCATTGCTACTTAAATCTCTCAGGCTTACTAAGGACAATTCTCGCATTCGTCTAATCCATATATAGAACTTATTGCAAGTTCTCAGTCAAAATGGTAAAAACTACATCAAGAGCTCCTTTCGAAACCACAAGGTGGAAAGTGAAACAAACATAATTATTATGTACAAAAAGACAATTAAAACTATCAAAGTGAAACAAATCTAGAGTATTGGCTGTAAAAATGTATTTGTTATATATAATCATTTAAAATTTGGTCGACAATTATTCAAGCGATAAACTATTAGCAAATTTCTAGGAGGTTTTTGATATTGTGCTGCTTGGTAAATTTTTATATTAGAATCTGCGGAAAATTTTACAAGAAATTTTATCACAAACAACATGCATAAGTCGAGGAAAATCATTCAAAATAATTGTTTTATTAAAAATGCTTATAAACATAATTTTTGTCAGAATAATTTTTTCAGGTATACAAAATATGTGATGAATTATTTCACTATGTTTGAAATTGAAATTAATAAGAGTTGCAATTTTTTATAAATTTTGACAATTTAGAATAGCTGAATGGTCTAGCAAAGTTAGGAATCCGATAAGAACCATTATAGGTCAGCACAACACACAAGAAAAACAACTGAAGTCCACCACGATTTAATTAATCAGTGCCGCTGTATTTACCGGTATTACTAATGCGTATATTACATCGCACTCCCTGAGCTGATGAATGCTCGGCGGTTTTCAGACAGGGAAAATAACTAGAGTGAATCAGTTTCCCATAGAAGACACACATGAACACACTGCTGAACCAACTTTGGCAAATCTAATTTTCTACCATGCGATAAACAAAAAGGGACCAAATATAAATAGTGATAAACTTAAACATTTACATAAATGTACACCAACCATTGTTATAGTTGAATGTATAATTATTATGATGTCTTGAAGATAATCTCCAATCGACAGAATTCATTGTAAACAGTTATATTTTTACTAATGAATACAATTATTCAGATTAAAGACAAATAAATCTTTTCCAGCAAAATGGGCAAAACGCTGGTTAAGTCAGTTAAACGACACTTTGCCCATCTTTTGATGTAATTACAAATGAGACGTTGTTCATTTAAATTACGTGTGCGATTTTGAGATAAAAACGAATTCTGTTTTATTGAACTATTTGCACAAATGGAATGATGCTTGTCTCAAATTTGCAAGCTTGATTTAATGAAATTTATCACCAATTGCGTAATCCATATATGTTTAAAGTGCAATTTTATTGCAAGAGTAACTATTAGATTTTAAGTAGATAAAAGAGTTATTGTATTTTTTTGAAGGTTTGTAAAATTTTGGAATTATTAAAAATACCATTAAAAACAACAATGGATGGATGTGGAAACAAACGGGTGATATACCATATGGGTTTCTGTGCCTGGCACATTTATTTATATAGACAGGGACTTCGTTAATCTGTAGGAATGTATGAATCCATTTCCAACATAAAAACAGAAATAAGTGCCCAATGAAACACATTTGCAATAGATACTGTTTGGAACGGAGAACTAATATATATATATATATATATATATATATATATATATATATATATATATGCAATTATATATTAGGTTTTGCACACATAGTAAGAAATTAGTTCAATTATGACCAGAAAGATAAACAAAAGACAGCATGAACAGAAAGTATAATCTCGTGCACATTCGTTTCGTACTTACCGGCGACCCTTTATCCACCACATATTTGGATGAGGTATGTGGGAAAATAGGACGCTGTCTTTGGTTTATCCTTCTGGTCATAATTGAACTAAT
>JAQBSW010008808.1:0-32112 GCA_029291075.1 Eudiplozoon nipponicum
TCAATCAATCACTCAATCAATCAATCAACCAATCAATCAATCAATCAATCAATCAATCAATCAATCAATCAATCAATCAATCAATCAATCAATCAATCAATCAATCAATCAATCAATAAATCAATCAAGCAATCAATGAATCAATCAACCAATCAATGAAAAAAAAATTAATTAAACCATAAATCAGTTAATCAATCAAACAATTAATCCATCAATAAATAAATTAATTAATTTATGAATCAATCAATCATCTAATCAATAAATCAATCAATCCATCAATTAATCAATGCATCCATCAAGAAATAAATTATTGAATAACGAAATTTTAAAAAAATCAATCAATCTCTCAGTCGTTCAAACAATGAATCAATAAATCAATCGTTCGAAAAGTTCATCAATAAATCAATCGAGTAATCAATCCATCGATAAAAAATCAATCACTAAATGAATGAATGAATCCATCAATAAATCAATCAATCCATCTATATATTAATCAAACAATCAATCAGCCAACCAACCAATGTATAATTCAATCAATCAATTAATCGGTCAATAAATCAATCATTCCATCAATAAATCAACCAACCCATCATTCTATAAATGAATAAATCCAACAAAAAACAGTCCATCCTTCAATCACTATATTTATCAATCAATCCATGAATAAATAAATAAATAAATAAATAAATAAATAAATAAATAAATAAATAAATAAATAAATAAACAAATAAATAAATAAATAAATAAATAAATAAATAAATAAATAAATAAATAAATAAATAAATAAATCAATGAAACAATCAACGAAACAATCAATTAAACAAACAATAGTTCAAAAAATCAATCTTTCAATCAATCTTTTATGCAATTTATTAATATATCAATCAATCCATCAATCAATCGATCAATCAATCAATCAATCAATCATTCAATGAATGAAATAATGAATAAATAAATCCGCAATGAATCAATCAGTCAATAAATGAATGAATGAATCTATCTATCATTAAATCAATCAGTCCACCATTAAATTAATCAATAATTAATCAAAATATCAATAGATAAATAAATCAATCCATCAATAAAGCAACAAATAAATCCATAAATAAATAGATAAATAAATAAATAAATAAATATATATATATATAAAGATAAATAAATACATCAATCAAATAGTCAATAAATCAATAAATCAATCAATCAATCAATTAAACAAATAATCGATCAATTTATCAATAAGTCAATCAATGCATCAATAAATCAATCAATCATTCCATCATTTAATGAATCAATCAATAAATAAATAAATCCATTAATAATCATCCAATCAATCAAATAAACAATCAATAATTTAATCAATCTATAAGTCAATCGTAAATCAATAAATATATTTACCTATGTATTTATTTTGTAATCGTTCAACAAATTGGCCAATCAATGAAGCAATACATCAAACTTTTGATCGATTAATTGAACCATCAATCCATCAATCAATGATTAAAGCAATTAATCAATTAATCAATCAATCTACTCATTTATAATATATTGTATCAATGAATCAATAAAATAAACTGTCCATTAGTGAATAACTAACGTACTCAATCAATTAATCGATAAATATGGAAATAAATCAATCAATTCATCAGTCACCGAATCACTCAATCAATCTATCAATAAAGTATCTTTGAATCAATAAATATATAAATGGAATAATTAAGCAATCAATTAATCAATGAATGAATCAATAAATCAATGAATCAATTTATCAATGAATCAATTAATCGATGAATTAATGAATCAATGAATTAATGAAATCAATAATATATTAAGTTATCAAAGATTCAATCTGTTAAAATTTTAATCAAACAACCATATACGCAATTAATCAATTATTCGAAAAATCTTTCAATCAAAAATTCAATCAATTAATCATTTAGCCAGTTAGTCATCTAGTCAATCAGTCAGTGACTCAATTAATAAATCAGTCATTAAACGAATTTAAAGTTTTGAAATTAAGTAGTATTTCTTTGTGCTTCTCGGTGTGTTAATCGTAATGAAACTTTGTCCAGTATTAATTAGCAAAACCATTTGCATAAAATATAAGACTAAACTAAATAAGCTTCTTACTCCTTTTGTAATCCAGGAGCCGAATTTTATTAAGGCGTTTATTTTTAAGCAGTATTTGCCTTCAATATCATGAACAAAGCTTTTCTAGAAAGCTTTCTGACCATCAATTTATGGACTAGAGTAAACATTGCCAATAAAGCCACTTAAACACTTTTCCCCATTGCCGATGTAGATGATACTGATGTGGATGATAATAAAATACATTATAAACTATTGCATATTTCCAGCCGTACATCTTAATTTTATTGTCTAAGTGTTTTTCGCAAAATAACAAAATTACTGAGTTTATGACATATGTTCAATTGTTCACTAAAAGGTTAAACTTGTATTTTAAAGCTTTTTATTGTGAATTATAGTAATGATTGTATAGACACACAGAGATCGGAATTAAATCTTGAACTGTGTAAACCCACAAGCAAAAAACGGTAAGCACAAAAGGCGGAGAGAAAGGTGTTGTGCGTTAGGACACGAAAGATGGGGTAAGGGTAGTGGTTGTATTCAGTAAGAGTAATAGTATTGGGACTCCAGCCAGTAGTGAGGTATAGAGGTCATTATAGTCTTATAAATTGATGCATGCAAAAAAGCGAGTTATAGCATCGAAAAAGCAGTTGATTAGCTCATTGTAAACTGTTTACTCGTGGATGTCTCGAATATCTGTAATTTATGCGCCCCACACATTATTTACACATAATATATCTCATAAATGCATATATGAATAAAAATCATTAGTAGTACCGGAATAAATGATAGTGGAAATAATGCTTATTTGATGATAAAAGGAAAATAAGAATATTTAGTTTGACTTTATGTTTAAAAACATCAGAATTGTAAATAAAAATAGGAGAGGCGAGAGTAGTAGTGAATCTTATAATGGATTAACAGAACGCATAATCTGCTTACCAGTATAGAATTGGAGAAATTGAAAATAAATCATTAGTTATTAAACTATAGACATCTCAGAATTGGACGAGTTAAAGTTGAATTGCACCATAATATGGGCATTTAATGCCGTTGATTATTTGTAAATTTTCATAAAAGAATACAGTTGTTTGCAGTTTAAACAATAAATTTCGTAATTGATTAATTTCCTTGTGGCCTTCCGAGCTATGAAGGCAAATATTGTTTTCATGATCATGACACGAATGCACCTAGATGAAAAAGACAGCAAATGAGTAATTGCATCGCTTCTTGTTAGACAAACTAATTATAATTCAAAATGGACCTATACCTAATATTTATTTTACAGAAGATATTATGTAGCTTTTCAATAAAAATCGATTGCACAAATATAGCTTGCAAAATTCTGATAGGTTTCCAAACAAAGTTAATGGAGATGCCTCCGACAAAACTCCGAATCATTAAGATAGTAAATAATGGCTTCACGGTGTGTAAGCTTAGGCTGGTGGTGCAAAATAGAATTTTTTATAGCATTTGAGTAATTTGATTAAATTCGAGTAAAAGATATTTCAAATAATTATATATATTTTGTTGCATAGAATTAAAATATGTGCAATTGAGTATTATGTATTGCGCACCCAGTAACCAATTATTTCAAATAGGATGAGAATGATAATAAAAAGTCAGCATAAATGAATAGTATACGCTTACGTGTACAAGTGTTTCGTGCTTACTGACGCCTCATCCGTAGAAGTTATTAGTACACCCTATTCCTATTATATGTTTTAAATGAGAGATGTGGAACAAGTGGACTGTACATTCCTCTATACGATTGTGTATTCAAGCAGCATTTGTTTTAACTTCAAGTGAATTCTTCGATTTCAAAGCCAACTAACGATATAAAATATAATTTAACAATAATTGATTGCGCGGGTGGTGGAAACAATTCTTTAAATCAAGTTTGCGAGCTTGAAGTAAACACCAATTCTATTGTATTTAACCAGTTGTCGGACAACAAGACAAAACTACCGTCAGCAGCAACGCAGTGACGCGTTTCGACCTTCCATGATCATCATCAGAATACGACGACAAACTGACTGTCGAGGATCAAACCGCATTGAATATATATCGAAATCAAAGTTAGATATGCGGCTCTCACCTCTAGCAGTCTCGCATATATTGAACTTGACGGGAAATGTTGGCTGCACAATTTCTATGCAGTCACGAAAATTAGCTGTTTGCAGCTTTCGCTGTAGATAAATAAATATACACCGAGCGGGTAAAACGTACCAACGAAATGGTTGCCGAGTCGGTACATTGTACCAAGTTATGCTAAATTTAAACGAAATTGCGAATTATGTCTAAATCGGAACACCTACTATTCTTGTTTACAAGAAATAGCCAGAAAAGTGTCAGCCTAACTAAGCTAAAATTATTAAGAGATTAGTAACCAAATCGTATGCATTACTTACTTGTTCAATGCGACTCATATTTAAACAATCAATGATTGTGAGGGTGATGGTAACAATTCTTTAAATCAAGTTTGCGAGTTTAAACTAAACACAAATCCAATTATATTTAACCAGTCATCGACCAACGTAGCAAACTCCCGTCAGTCACATGTACTGACGCATTTTGACATTCCATAATGATTACCAGCTTATGACGGAAAACTGACTAGCGTGGATCAAACCGTAATGCACATATATGCAAGCAAAATTTTATATGCGTCTCTCACATCTAGTAGCCTCACGTATGTTGCACTTGACTGGAAATGTCAGCTGCATAATTTCTATGCAGTCACGAACATTAACTTTATACAGCTATTGCCACCTATATACAGGTAAGGTAATTAAACAACCAATGGTTGCGCCAATGGTGGACCAAATTTATTAAATCAAGTTTGTGAGCTTGAAGTAAACACCAAGCCCATTGTGTGTAACTGACGGTTGTTTTTCGAAGTTGTTCTACTACTGGTTGAATAAAATGTGAATCACATATACTTCCAGTCACGCAGAAGCCTATCCAAAACCAAAAGTCAACACGTAATTAATTAAAAACCACTCGGGTGACTGTTACGTATAATTATTTGTAAAACTTAGAAACAAACATTTATTCGTTCAGACAATTAACGGGCATCCATGATTGGTGAAAGTAAACAAAGTTATATTTATTGAGGAGAATTTATGAATAAATTATCCTATAAATAAAAAAAAAACAATCTACAGTAAATTAATAATGTATCTTCTATCTTTCCTCCAGTGTTGTTAAGTACGATGTTTAATAATGCAGCATAGAGAGCAGGATTTAACAACAAAATTATCGAAATATATAAATTTAGAAATGTGGTCAACTGTTGCCTAACACAGAAAGCAGAATTTGTAAGTAATATAGAGTAGGCCATTCAACCAAAACAAGGTTTCGAAAAAGGCTGTTGTTCGGTTAAATCTTATCTCTAAATGTATACATTCAGCTAATGCGGCGTTACGATGGTGAAAACCAAAAAACCGTTTTCAAATGCATTTCACATTTATATTTATCACTTAAATGTTGGCGCCATTAAGATGAAACCGTGGTCTAGTTTGTTGTTTATATCAAAATTTAAAAAAATTTCCATTTATAATACGTAAAAAAAGTTAGAGTTTAACGTACTAGTTGCATAAATGAAATCACAGCAATTAATGTGTCGGAAACATAATTATTAAAATTCTGAGTGGTACAGCGCTCACGTTGGCCTACAGTGGTAAACGTGCTGCAAGTTGTCAAATTGTATTAGCGTTTTCATGAACTGCACACTTGTCATGATGTGAGGTCAGATGAATCTTTGCCAAACAATGTGTCAGAGAAAAACGTTAAAAAGTTTGCCACTTTTTGTATTCTCATACCAGTTGTCCTTTATTTATTCCACACGTGACAAAGTAGATTATTAATCTGTTAAAGGAGTAACTAGATTTGAATTTCTCTCAAAAGTCTCTTTCACGTTTTTATTTTATTTTATTTTAGTTATGCAGGTTCATAAAGCATTTCCATGTATTTAATATATCCATAATTTACTACAAACACATAAACACCAGCACACACACTCTCTCTCTCTCTCACACACACACATATATATATATATATATATATATTGATTTATCATTTTATATAAAACGTTGCATAAAGTAGTAAATGCGATCGTCACATTCAGAGTATCCACGATTTGCTTTCGTGAGTAGTCGCTTTGCACTATCAGTTTCGCAAAGATCCAGTTGATCTTCATTTCCAGGTATGCATCAAGTTCGTGTTGGTAGTGGCTGTGTGCTGATTCGTCCTTTTCCTCCGAGGGCTTCAACATCATTCGTACTATATAGGCAATACAATTTATCAATAATTGTTTGCGCGGGTGGTGGTAACTATTCTTTAGATCAAGTTTGTGAGCTTGAAGTAAACACCAATCCCATTGTATTTAACCAGTCGTCGAACAACATATCAAATCTCCCGCCAGCTGCAACGCACTGACGCGTTTCGACCTTCCATGATCATCATCAGAGTACGACGGCAAACTTACTTTCGAGGATCAAACCACATTGAATATATATGGAAATCAAATTTAGATATGCGGCTCTCACCTCTTGCAGTCTCGCATACATTGAACTTGACTGGAAATGTCGGCTGCACAATTTCTATGCAGTCACGATCATTAACTGTTTGCAACTTTCGCCACATATACATATATAGGCAATACAATTTAAACAATAATTGATTGCGCGGGTGGTGTAACAATTCTTTAAATCAAGTTTGCGTGCTTGAAGTAAACACCAATCCCATTGTATTTAACCAGTCATCGAACAACATAACAAAACTACCGCCAGTTGCAACGCACTGACGCGTTTCGACCTTCCATGATCATCATCAGAGTACGACGGCAAACGGACTAGCGAGGATCAAACCGCATTGAATATATATGGAAATCAAATTTAGATATACGGCTCTCACCTCTAGCAGTCTTGCATACATTGAACTTGACTGGAAATGTCGGATGCACAATTTCTATTTTACCACCACCCGCGCAATCAATTATTGTTTAAATTGTATTGCCTATATATGTATATGTGGCGAAAGCTGCAAACAGTTAATGTTCGTGACTGCATAGAATTTGTGCAGCCGACATTTCCAGTCAAGTTCAATGTATGCAAGACTGCTAGAGGTGAGAGCCGCATATCTAAATTTGATTTCCATATATATTCAATACGGTTTGATTCTCGATAGTCAGTTTGCCGTCGTACTCTGATGATGATCATGGAAGGTCGAAACGCGTCAGTGCGTGCAGCTGGCGGTAGTTTTGTTATGTTGTTCGACGACTGGTTAAATACAATGGGATTGGTGTTTACTTCAAGCTCGCAAACTTGATTTAAAGAATCATTCGTACTAACCACTGGAAATGAGGTACTAAGATTGAATCGTACCTCGTTTCCAGTAGTTAGTGTGAATGATGTTGAGGCTTTCGGAGGAAAGGAACGAATCAGCAACCAGCCGCCATTAAGGCGAACTCGATGCGCGCCTGAAAATAAAGATCAATCGGGTATTTGCAAAACTCATAGTGTAAATATACCACCCACGAAATAAGGCCGTAGCTATTCTAAATTCTATACATTTACATATTTTTTCACGCTGATTTTGGTCTATTCTCTTGGTCTCATGTGCGCTTAGTATACAGAGTTTAATGTACAAATGCAATGACATCTTAGTCAAGTTAAAATAATGACTTCTTACTTCTTACTAAAATATTGCTTCATTTTATGCAAACTGCTGAAACCTGAAGCCACCATGGCTTTTAGCAGAGAATTGTCTTAACGCATTTACTGTAATGTGTCATGCTGACGGTTGCCGCCGAAGGAATAGCATAACAGAAATATTCAAAATGATATTCACCTGCTTTAAGGTATTGAAACTTTTGTCACATTGTTTGGTACCTTGACTTTAGTATTCAATGCAAACTAAATTAAAAACTGCTGCGAGAAATTGAGTTTATTGTACATTTTTATGATAGACATAATGGATAATATTTACTTAAACCAAAGTAAATATATGGATGCTTATTTTATGGAATCGTCTGTAGAGATCAGAATAAAAAAGCAAATAATTTGGTCAACAGCCTTACTCACTGACTCAAAAGAAATCCATTTTGCTCATAATTGGGACTTAAAATTCAAAACACTAATGGATATCAATAATGGACAGAGCAGTTCAAGTTAATGCTTTTAAATCTACCAATTACATAGAGTAAAACATCGTAATTTGTTCGCCTTTTAGCTAAACTGCTGCATTATCAAGTGGATCTAAAAAAGTAAACATAAAAAGCGCATTACGGCTAACTATAGTGACCAAATAAAATAGGTATAAAGATTTGCTATAGTAAAGACGCTATGACAGACAGGTGTTAATTTAAAAAAAGCTTCCAGAAGGCACGAACTATTAAGTAAGTAAATAAAGAAAAACGATGCTAACACAAGAAAACGAAAGCAGAAGAAAGAGGCCATCATAACTAACTACTTGGACTTAAAATCTAATTATTAATACCATCCCTCAACCATCCATTCAAACAATCATTCAGTCATCCTACCAATCATGCAATCATTTACTCACTCATTTAATAATTTAATATTTCAATTACGCAATCATCCAATCAATAATTTAATCATTAAATAAGCCAGTCATTCAATCATTCAATAAGTAATTAGTCCAGGCAGTTCATCATTCGATGATGCAACCAGATAGCCATTCACTCATTGAATCATTGAGACATTCAATAAATCAGTCATTCAATCATTCCATCTTGGCCTCATTTAATCATTCAACTATTCAATCATTCCAAAAATTCTGACCCATTAATTACTTACATAAGTCAGTTAGTTTATACTGATATATATGTAAGTAGTTAATGGGTCAGGTGCATATATCAAGATCGCAAGTTTGATCATAGTAATTGTTATCACCGACTGCGCAACCAATGTTCGTTTAATTATATAAATGTTCATTTACATAAATTCATCATTCAATCATGCAAACATTCAAACATTAAATCGATAAAGTATTCAATCATTGATTTGTTTCAATCAAGATTACAAACTTAATGTAAACACCAGTCCCTTTGGGTACGTCAGGTTGTCAGTATAAACTTAGCATTGCATAATGTAGAAAAGGCAATTTATACAATAAACCGGTTTCGTCTTTATCAAGAATTCGTCACGTACTGTCTAGAATTTTCTGTGGACAGGACTCGAACTCGGGTATGTCTGCTTCGGAATCTGGCAGCTCTAACAACTGAGCCATTTTACCGCACGTTACACACAATTTTAAGTCATTTAAAAACATGTTTCTTGGTTAGCATTTTCTATATTTGGTGTTTCTGTAGATTTAAAGTTTAAACTAATCATCTCCAGTCTGTCCATATAGAACAGACACCTCGCTACCTAGGGAAGTTGTATTGAATTGAACATTTATATGATTGAACTACCATTTGTTGCGTGGGCGGTGTTTAATCAGTATATAACAGACATTTGTGTGTAGCTTGGTTGGAGAAACAGCTTCTGAGGAATACGTGTCCCGGCTCGAGCCCTGTCCTCGGCAAATTCTGGATAGTAAGTGATGAGTTCCGAATAATGACGACCCGAAACGCCGGTCTGCTGGAAAAGTGAATATTTAATGCTGTAAAATACTTAGTTTATGCTGAAAAATGTATGCTTACATATAATGAAAGGTCAGATTTTTTATAGCACAAGTTCATAAACTTGCTTAATGTGAAATTGTTATATCACTGCCCGCGCAACCAATGCATAATAATAATAATAATAATAATAATAATAATATGGGGGTTCGATTCAATATCACTTCTCCAGGTAACGTGGTGTCTGTTCTACAATGACAGATTAAGAGTGGTTAGTTTCAACAGGCAATCATTCTTTTCTTCAAAAATTAAATTCTTAAATGATAGAATAATTTATTGGTGTTTTAATTGCATCTTTAAAATTTTTCAATCATTAATTTAATTAATGCTTAAATGTTGATGTATAATACGCAGTGTTGTCCTTCTTGTTTGTAATCTCACCGCCATTTTCTTATGCGAGATAATTGATTGCACTAGTAGATCGGTAAAATCATGAATTGTTTACATTTCCAGGCGCACCGATTTTTAGACTTTGTTGATGGGTTCTCACTTGTCCCTTCATTTGAAGCCCTCCATCAGCTGCTTGTCTGAAAATAACGTTGAAAACAGATTTTCCAAACTTTTGGAAATCGTTATAACATCCAAACTATAACCCAACCAATCATTCGTTCACTAAATATTTTATTTTTTAACTAAATATTTTATTTTTTAATTAAATCATCCGATAATTGAAAATTGAATCGTACAAACATTCAATCTGCCAATCAATAAACATTAAGATCAGTCAATCTATCAATCCTTTTGTCATCTAATCATTCAATCAATCAATTATAAAATTATTAAGTAATTCAACAATGATTTTTTTCATTATTTTAATCATTCAGTTATGCAGTCCTTAACTCTCACAATTATTGAAACCTTCAAACAGTTATTCATTAGATTATTCATTCGTCAAAACATTCATTCAATTCTTTCAATTGATCATTTAGTTATTCAGTTTTTCAATTATTATAACACTCAAGAACTCAGTAATACAATTTTTCACTCTGTAAATCATTCAAATTTCCAATCATTCAATCATTTTTTAAATTAAATTATTCAGTCATTCTATTATTAAACCAATTAATCGGTTAATCATGGAATCATTAAATAATTTAATCATATAATCATCAAATAAATCAATCAATGAATTACCTATTGAATCTTTTGAAGATTCAACAATTGACCCAGTAATTTATTCCATTATACAATCATTAATTAATTCATTATTTCAATTACTTAAACATTAATTATTTCAACTATTTAAAATTTTCATTGTCACATCATTCTATCCATCAAAAATTCTTAAGTTCAATAATTTATAATTTTTAAATTCAGTTCTTCCTTAATACAATCAAGTCATTCAGTAATTCAATCATACACCAAAGGATAGTTCTAACCTTTCAATCGCTCAATCAATCAATAACACATTCATTCAATCATTCATTCGGTTATACGCACATTCATTTAAAGAGTAATTCATTCAATCATTTACCCAATCAATTCTCGAATAATTCTATAGTTAAATCATTAAATAAACAAAACATAAAATCAACCAATCATTCAATAACTTTAAAAAATCAAACTTTAGACCATACAATTTTTCAACGATTTAATCATGCAGCATAAATTCATCAAATCGTTCAATCATACTAGCATCCAATTAATTTATTACTAGATCATTCTATAGTCCTATTAATCTTTAAATTAATAATTTAATCATCTAACTAATCATTCAATCATTAAAACATTCTACCTATCCACATTTCTATCATAAAAACAATAAATCTCGCATTCATTTAATAAACCAAAGATTGAATCATTCGACCTTCCAGCCGTTAAATTTTCAATCAAACAATCATTCTTTTATTCAATTAAAGCAATCACTAAATAATTTAATAATTCAGTGTCTAAAGATTCAATAATTCGACCATTCAATCTTTTAATCATTCGGTCATTAAATGACGGAATCATATAATCGTTCAATTATTCGGTCAACAGATCAATCGATATATATATATATATATATATATATATATATATATATATATATATATATGTGGGAGAGGATAGTGTAGGGATATATAACGAGACTGGTGTTTTTATTAAGATTGCAACCTTGATTTAATAATTTTAATACCGCTCGCACAACCAATTTTCATTTAAATATATAAATGTTCAATCCAATACCACTTCCCAAGGTAGCGCGGTGTCAGTTATATAATGATTCGTTGGGATTGGTTATTTAAATGTTTAGATCTAAAGAGATGCCATATAGGCTGCTCCTAAAAGAAAATTTAACCAATACAATTATTTAGTATATAACTGAAAATAGGGTTTAATGTGCGTCAGGATAGATCAGTGGTTAGAGCACCAGATTTCGATGCACACGTGCCCGGGTTCGAGGCCAGTCCGCGGCGAATTTTGGGCAGTGCTTGAAGCGTTCCCAATAAGGACGAAACCGGTTTATTGGCTGAATTGTCTTTCTGTAAATAATACAATGTTTAGTTTATACTGGCAGGTGCATATGGAATTGGTCTTCCCAACCTTGATTTAATAATTATCCCCATCCACGCAACCAATGGTCGTATATTTAATCATTCAGTGATTCATCATTTATATCTTTAGTCATTCATTCTTCCAATCAAGTAATTACTTAGTAATTTAATCATTCAATCTTTCGATTATCCAGTCGCTTAAACATCACTGAATCACGAAAAAAATCAATCATTAAAACACTCAATTAAACATTCGCTTCCTAAATTATTATTATGAGCATTCAATTATTCAAAAGTTCTAATTTTAATCATTCGGCCATTCAATACTTCAGTAGATCAATCATTCAAATATTTAAACATAGAAGCATTCGATCATTTATTACTTAAACCAATCGATCATTTTATCATTGAATCTTTCAATAGTTCACTCATTCAATCATTTATTCCATTATTTAATCGTTCTATAATTCAATAATATAATCATTCAAACTTGCAACCATTCAGTCAGTCAAACTTTAAATCTTTCAAACATTTAATCGTTCAATTAATAAATGACGAAATATTTTTTCTTTAATTAATTAAACAAAAAATTATTAGAAACGTTCTATCATTCATAATAATAATCATCTTCATAAACAGTCTTTCAATCAATTATTCAATTAATCAATAGATATATAATTCATTCAAACAAGAAATAATTTAATCAAACGATCATTCAATAACTCATTATTTTTTCATTCAAATTTCTCATTATTCGAACATTTAATCATTTAATTCATTAATAATCCAATAATTCATCTTTTCAGTCATGTGGTTATTTAATCATTTAATCATAGATATATTTCTTCATCCATGCATTCTTTCGCAAATCCAATCATTCAACCATAAAATCATTTCAAAATTACATCATTGAGACTTTAAATTATTTAGTTACTCTATGTGGCAGAGAACTAAAGTATACTGAATTTTGTATTAGGTGTTGCGCATCTAGTAACAAATTCGTCGATCAGAAGGATAAATCAAAGAATGCATGAACGTAACTTATAATTTCGTGCACATTCGTTTCATGCTTACTGGCGACTCATCAATAGAAGCGAGTATTGCGCCCTTTACTCACTATATATTTTGGTGAGGAATGTGGGGAAATAGGACAGTAAAGTCTCCTATACGAATGTGAAAACCTGCAGTGGTGAAGCTAAATTAATATAAAGTCTTCGACCTTAGTACTTCAAAGCCAACTCACTATATATAATACATACCAAGCCAATAAAGAGTACCAAAGCTATGGATATTGTGTCAGTACCTGATTCAAACACTATGGTTGGTCAAAAGTTAATAGTAACAACGCTATGGTTGCGGAGTCGGAACATTGTACTGACACAATAGATTACAGAGCATGATAAAATTCGCCAAAATTGAAAATTAAAACTTATTCTGAACACTTGCTATTCCAGCAAATCCATACACTTATATTAAGTTTGCCGTATTGGAGAATTTGTACTATTTGACATCGATAAACTTCATAGAATCATACTTTTATTCTTGAAATAAACGAAGAATCGGAAAGTTTGAAGCTTCGTTTTGTGTAAAAATTATTTTGAGTCACAAAGACGTATGTGTTTTGAGCATAGTTTATCCTAAAAAAACGTGTTGAAAGCAAACGATAAATAGTAATTAGTGATATTTTTGTTATTTCGTGCGAATGGTTAAAAAACCGTGTTTGGCATTTACATTTAGTCTACGAACGTAATTTAAATATTTTTTTATTACACTCATGCAATGAATAATTGGTTAATGTATAAAATGAAATGAATGTGGTGAAAGCAAAAAGGTTATTTTACTAACTACATTTAATTTTTTCAGCCAAAATTCAAGTCAAGTAAAACGTCTCCATGCTTTTGATATGTACGATTCAGTTTTCCTCCATGCTTTGATGATGACAACAAATGATGGTAAAGTTTCAGTAAGTTTAACAAAGGGATGTTTTGGTATATTGTGCTAAAGCTTAAATATACACAGATTCGTATTTGATAAAATCCTGCAAACTTGATTTGAAATATTTTGATTCACACCTGTATATTTTAGTCTGCTCGGAGTTAGTTTCTTAACTCAGCTAGAAAATTAGTTAAACTATACATGCCTGTAAGTACGTTTCTCCTCTACATTACGCTGAAGACTGTTAGAATGTATACTTAGCACTGTTTTGTCAGCTCAGTATTAATGGAATAATTGGGATTTTTATATATTCAAAGTTTGTTCATCCTACCATAATCATAGATATACCCTCACTTGTAGTCGTCTAATAAACGTTGTTTGTTGCTTAAGTAACTGAAAACCGAGTAATTATTCTGTCGAATGCTATGGTAAAATGTCTAACTAATGTGTGAATTTAGACAAGTGCTATATTAAAAACGATGTCTCATTATTTAACAAGACTCCCTTGGGTACGTAAGAAGTTCAACAAATTAATCCAACCTGTCACTAGTAAACAAATAAAAGTAGAACACATTCACAAACTATAGTAACGCAGTTAGAATAATAAAAAAGAATCAATTTAGTAAAATATGAATAAAACTGATGAAATTTGATCAGGGAACTAGCAATACTTGTTTACTTTTAAAGACATAAGTATATATATGAGTGTGTATGATATTCCCCATTGAATTCTCGATGATAGCGAAGTATGATTTTGATTGTTGGCAAATAACTGTCGGAAGTAAAATGGTTGGCCATACAGTCTGACAATAATTGCGATATATAGTATTACGAATTAAATCAATTCCGTTTTACTGTGGGTGTCATTTTAATTTAATTAATTTCAGAACCGTTATTTATATTGCAGGCCAATAGGACATGTCACATTTGTCATCATTCATGTATAAATATATCTTCCTTTAACAATAATTGATTGCGCGGGTGGTGGTAACAATTCTTTAAATCAAGTTTGCGAGCTTGAAGTAAACACCAATCCAATTGTATTTACCCAGTCGTCGGACAACATAGAAAAAAATATCGCCAGTCGCACGCACTGACGAGTTTCGAACTTCCACGGTCATCATCAGAGTACGACGGCAAACTGACTATCGAGGATCAAACCGCATTGAATATATATGGAAATCAATGTTAGACATGCGGCTCTCACCTCTAGCAGTCTCGCATATATTCAATGCGGTTTGATCCTCGATAGTCAGTTTTCCGTCGTACTCTGATGATGACCATGGAAGTTCGAAACTCGTCAGTGCGTGCGACTGGTGGTAGTTTTGCTTTGTTGTCCAACGAATGGTTAAATGAAATGTGATTGGTATTTACTTCAAGCTCGCAAAGTTGATTTAAACAATTTTTACCACCACCCGCGCAATCAATTATTCTTAAATTTTATTACCTATATACGTATATGTGGCGAAAGCTCCAAACAGTCAATGTTCGTGACTGCGTAGAAATTGTGCAGTCAAGTTCCATGTATGCGAGACTGCTAGATGTGAGAGCCGCACATCTAACTTTGATTTCCATATATCTTCCTTTGTTAACCAGTTGGTCTTTGTTACAAAATAAATTAATAAAAAAACAAATATATAAGGCAATTTTCTTTCGACAGATTTTAATTCTACTTTAATATAACGTACTTTATATAGTCAATTCTGAAATGCCAGGTTGGTAAAGTTTGATTAAATGCATGCGTTAAACAAAAACAAGAATCGAGAAACGCAAATATTAGAGCACGAACACATGCCGAAATGCAAAACAATTTCACCAGTGTACATTCTAACCATGTAAGGTCTTATATACTGCTTGTGACGGTGAAATAATATATATGCTATTATGTATAATGTGTTCAGTCCTAGTAAAAAATTGGTTCAAATATGACCAGAAGGATAAACCAAAGACAGTATGAATAGAAAGCATTATCTCGTGCACACTCGTTTGTGCTTACTGGCCGGTATTACACCTTATACCCAGTATATATTTGGGCGAGTAATCAAAGAAAATTAGGCGGTCAAATCTCCTATACGAATGTGTAAACCTGCAGTAAAAGAGCTAATTTCATATAAAGTCTTCGACAATGCGACTTCAAAGTCAACTCACTATATATAATAAATATAACCTGTAAATAGTATCGACACTAAAGCTGTTGTGTTAGTACCTGATTCCAACACATTCCTCACTGAATTATATAATGGGCAAAGGGCATAATACCGGCCCCTACCGATGTGTCGCTAGTTAGCACGAAACGAATATGCACGAGATTATGATTTACAATCATGCTGTCTTTGGTTTATCATTCTGGTCACATTTGAACTAATTTGTTACTAGGTGCGCAACACTTAAAATACAATTTCGTGCACGCTCTTATTTTGTTAATTTAGCTTAGGATTAATGATGCTGAATAAAACAGCTTCTGCTTTGAGTAACCAGTTTTCGATGTTTTTCTTAGTGAAAAACCTGTAAATCCGCCTAATTTATAGCGTGATTTAAAAAAATAATGTGTTCAGCCATTACGATAGCTTTCTAATATTTATCAGCTATTTTTAGTCAAAATTATTTTTGAATCCGCTTATTTAGCAAATCGGCCAGTCAAGCCTACATAGTTCAGTGAACAGATATTAATTTTTTATAAATAAGTAAATAAATAAACACTTAAATAATAAATAAAAATAAATTAAAATACTAAAATTATTAATTTGTTATAATATTTTACTATTACTTTATAGTATACAGAATCGCCTGCTAGCAAAAATACTTTTATTAATTAACGATTAAATTTCCACCAATTAACATGTGACCCACCTCTGCAAACCAAGTTTGCGAGCTCGCGATTAACACCAATTCCATTTGATTGAATAATTCGTACAACACCAAAAAATACCTTCAGTCACACGTACTAGAGCGTTTCGACCTTCCATGGTCGTCATCAAAGCACGAAGATATGCTGACTGGGCATGACAGGAACCAGAAATCTGATTTTAAATACCTTATATATTGATTGCTGTTTGATCCTCCTTAGTTAGTTTCCTGCCAGTAGGTGAAACTGATGGGAGGTTTGCTGTGTTGCAAGATTGATTGGATACAGCGTAAATGATGTTTATCTGAAGTTCAGAAACATGATTGTCAGAATTGTTTTATCCATCTACACAATCAAAGTTTTTATAATCTGACACGTATATATCTTCAAAATTCCACTCTCATGTTTGAAGTATTTTCTGAATTTAAATTTCATGTTAACTAGGTTCATCCTGAAATTTTGTGTATATAACTATGTTTCAATTTGTTTTTTGCGACTCAATAGGTTCATTGGTCAAATGGTGAAACCAAAGTTAGAACATGTAAATTAGGAAAGAAGTTTCGCTTTGGTTTAAGTGGGTTGAATTCTATTTAAACCGAACCACTGGATTTTGATTGAGTTTCTCCCTCGAGGTTAGTTTCTTCTGGTTTAAAGCTTTTCAAAATCATCGTTTAAATACTTTCAATTGTTAAAGATTATTTCTTGTTTTGAGAGGTATAAAAAGTTTCTGTTACAAAGATTTGAATTCAAGAGTGAGATGAATTGAACAAGATTCTTTTATATTGTGTAACGTTATGTAAATCTGACTATAGTTTACACTACTATAAGTAAGAATCTCTATTCAGTAAAGGAATTTGGTAGAGATATAAACAGTGATCTTGCGTTTCCTTTGAATGTTAATTTAGTTTATTTTGTGTTTTTGCTATTAATTTCAAAATGTATAGTTAAAATGCTTTAACATCTAAACTCTTTGAACGTGGTCAAATTACTTAAATCAATATGTAAGTAGACTAAACGAGAAAAGTCAATCATCTGCTATTAAATCTATGCTTGCAAAAAATCTAAAATAATTCAGCAGCAATGGATGTTATTTAATGTAATTAACTTAAAATTGATTAAATTTTGATCTACAGAACGTTGTATAAGAGAATACTGGACTTCGTGTGTACTGATAAATTTTTTTGTATCAAGTTTGCGAATATAAGATAAGCACTATTCCACATTTTTGGCCTCAATTGGTGGGTTCTCACTTGTCCCTTCTTCTTTAAGCCATCAATTAGCTGATTGTCTGAAAATGACGTTGGAACAAGATTTTCCATTGTTCTTTTTCCGAATTTTCGAACCCGAATTTCCAGGTTCATCTTCAGGGTCGACACAATACGCACAGGAGTAAAACACAACATTTGCCACAAGTTGTGTTTTACTCCTGTGCGTATTGTGTCGACCCTGAAGATGAACCTGGAAATTCGGGTTCGAAAATTTGGAAAAAGAACAATGGAAAATCTTGTTCCAAAGTCATTTTCAGACAATCAGCTAATTGATGGCTTGAAGAAGAAGGGACAAGTGAGAACCCATCAATTGAGGCCAAAAATGTGGACCTATGAGTGCTATCAATTGTCCCGCACAAGAAAAATGCGGTGAAATCCACAACAAGAAGGACAGCACTGAGCACAAAAACGAATCGTTTGAAATATTCTGGACAATACATGATGAGTTCCTAGTAAAGACGAAACCTGTCTACTGGATGAATTGCCGTATCAACACTATAAAATTCCTAGTTTATACTGACAAATGTATGTACATAAAGAGTCTGGTTTTTGTATTTTGATCGCAAACTTGATAATAGTAATTTTTATTATTGTCCGCGCAAATAATGTTCGTTTAATAATAGTAAAGCTAACAACAATTATATTTAATTATGTTTTGTCGTTTCATAACTTGTTTAATCCGCGTTAGCTAATTTCCGTCATGCTTCAAGCATAATAATGGAAGGTAATAGGCGTCGATATGATCAAGTGAAGATTTTCTTATATATATGATTAAATAAAATTGAATTGGCGTTTGTATCAAATTTGCTAACTTGATTTAAATAAATTATTTGGAAGTTGAAAATTATTCTGGGCATAGGTGGAATGGGACCGCGAGATTAATTGGAATTAAAACCAGAAATGTTCGCATAGCAATAGAGATTCATAATGTGAATTAATACGCGGACACTGACAACAGTTTTGCATTGATGTAAGATTAGTAAACAGAATGGAGTTGGTGTTCATCTGAAATTCAATATTTGATTTAAATATGAATTGTGTCTATTTAAGTTAGAAAATTGCCTTAAAAAATTAAAATCTTCTCTATAGAACGATAATAGGGGTTTGAAAAAATGAACTCTAGGGAAACCTAGAAATGTAAACTAGGCAAAAAGAAGTCCACGAAATTCGAACTTTAAAGTGCAAACAGTTACTTCTAAATTAGACGAACATTGGTTGCGCGGGTGGTGATAACAATTATTGAGTTCCCAATAAGGACGAAACCGGTCTACTGGATGAATTGCCTTTTCTACGCTATAAAATTCTTAGTTTATACTGACATATGTAAGTAATTAATGGGTCAGGTGTTTATATCAAGACCGCAACCTTGATTATAATAATAGTTAATTCTAAAATTAAAAAAAAATTATACTTAGAAAGGTTGGCTGAATTTGATTCAAAATTATCATAATTTTTTGTAAAACACAGTATTAGTGTATGGAGAATTGAAGATGGCCTCGATATTGTTGAACTAAATACTTTCAAAACGCTGGAATTGAGGCCGGGAAAACGTCAACGACTGGTAGAATTTGCAGGAACCATGTAAATGTCTAACTCGTATAATATTGTACTACTATATTCTCGTGAAATGCACACTATCGGAAAGTTTAGCCTCAATTTTATTATTTAATTTTGAAACGATCATTTTAATTTTTATAATGCTTTCATGTTACAGTGTGTACTGTGGTGATAAATGGATGTTTGAAGGAAAACTGAAATAGAAATAGTGTCAGATTACACCGCATCATTTTTGAAACTGTTTAGCTCTCGGCTAGCAAACGACTGACTGACACTTTAAGTAAATAGAAATTTATCTTTAGCATATGTAACAGTATGTTCTCAGATTGCACTCGAGTAAGCGATACGAAAGACACTATATCCGCAAGTGTGTGTGGCCTCGAAGTGGCATTTTTTCTTTTGTCACAAAATAGGTTTCTGAAAAGTTAATGACACTTTAATTGGTTGTGAAAATGAGAAATTTGAGCGAACTATTTATTAAGATAATAAATGAGAGATAAGTCAGCAAGTGAATGGCGCCTGAATTAAGATGTAGTCGAATTGAACATTATGAGGGTGGGTAAAGGAATAAATGAACTATTTGAACAGTGAGTAATTCGACAGGAAATTCGCAGCTGAGTTTGAATATGACTGAGGGTATGCGTATAATGTGGATTAAGAAGAAGAGTAAATGTGAAAAAATGATTCATTAATAGGTGGAATACAACCAATAGCATGGACAAATTATGTTTTCGTTCGACAAATTATTGAACGACTAGGCAAATAACGGTGAGATGTGGATAAATTGACTGACTAACTCCTTTTTTTTATAATTATTTAACTGCTTGGATGCACTGAAGCAGCGTAACTAACTTGTGTCAATAATTCTTACGCCTAATTGAGAAATAAATGAAGAGAGATTGTGTTGTGGAGTAGAGAAAATGGATAACGAGTAAATAGATGAGGTAATTAGTGAACGAACTTAATATAAGTGAAGTTGATACTGAGAGAAGTTTTAAGCATTTTAGGAATATTTTGATATGAATTTTAATACAATAGTATTTAACTGTTTTTCTGACATGAATGGAATCATAAATATATGTTTCACGACATAAATAAATGAAAAATAAGGCAGTTAAATATTCATTATTGCAAAATATAAAGCCTTGCTAGTGTAGCAAGTGTTCAGAATGGTTGATAAAATGCAGCCTGCATTCCAAATCCTAGTGTTGGTACACTTTACAGGCTAGGCATTTAATATGAGTAATGAATTGGTTTTGAAATCACATTGCTAAAGAATTTCCATGAATTTGACTCTACTACTCGTTGAATACAAATACGCATAGTAAATTTCATCATTCAAAATTACAACATTTATTGCCTAACATTTTTTGGGACGAAGCGCAGGCACCTTCTGATGAGTCGCGATTAAGCACAAAACGTATGCTGACTTTGGCTAGTCCTTCTTGTTCTATTTTGATTAAATTGTTAGTAAGTACGCAATACCTGGTATGTAGCTGCATGTTTATTAGCCAGAAAGCCTAATACGTCAGTGGTAAATATATTTTATATTTTTTCATACATATTGGTTTCGTGTCAGTAGGAACCTGCTTTATTCCTCAAGTATATATTCGATCAAGTAATAGGGCACAATTTGATAATAATCATCACGATCAGGCATAAGAATAAAAAATTTTTTCAAACGCGTATATACAGCCTATAGCAATAATTAAAGAGGATTCTATATATCAAGTTTGCGAGCTTCCAGTAAACAGCAATCCCATCGTATTCAATCGGTCGTCGAACAACATAGAAAAACTACCGCCAGTCGCAACGCACTAACGAGTTTTCGCCTTACATGATCATCAGAGTACGACGGAAAACTGACAAGCGAGGATCGAACCGCAATGCATATATATGGTAGGCAAATATATATATATATATATATATATATATATATATATATATATATATATATATATATATATAGGTGTGTGTGTGTGGTTGTGTGTTGTGGAGCGCAAATTTTGCAAATATTTTATAAGTGCCCAATAAGGATTTATGCGGCCTACTTGTTGAATTGCATTTGCTACCTTGTTTTGTTTATACTGACTATATATATATATATATATATATATATATATATATATATTTATTGGTAGTGTGCAATGAAAACGTGTTCCTTTTATTTGTTAAATTTTTTAAATAGAACATGAATAGCGTGACTTTTATCGTCATTTTCTATTTTTTCTTCAGAATTTTTTGATTGAAGTGGCGTGTTTCATAGATGATACATCAGATTTGTCACATTGCTGCTGCACGTTTTATCAGCTATTTGCTTGTGGCATGTCGCGTACAAAAATGATTATTGGTTTGGCGTGTTTTCTATGAATCCTAACCGACTGCATGGGTTACATTTACAAATGAAAATAAACAAATGCACTGACGCGGAATATCATCTTGCTTTGACTTTTGCAACAACAGTTTCATGTGTTTTCGTTGTTTCCTTTTTTGGAGAAATTGTGTGATCGATTCACTTGATTAAATGACAAGGAATTATGTCTCGTTACAACATCAGACAGTAAATGACAGCGAGCTCTAAAGTAACACTTTCGGATTGTGATATTTTAAAATTAAAAAAACCCTTAGTAGACTAGAAGAAAAAATATAATTCGATAACCACATTCAATCAACAAGTTCCCCTCGCAGACAAATCGTCCATTTACATTTCAGACTCAATCTTTGATTAGTATAATTCTAGTGGAATTTTGGCCACTTTAATATAGACATCGTGCTTATTTAAGAGGAACCGCAGCAGTAAGCAAAAGGCATATATATCCAGTAGTGAATTCAAGGTTCCAAACTTGAAGCGAACACTAATGCCATATTTTCTGTCAATTGACGTATAAAAAAAGAAACCGTCAATTTCACTTTCTTATGCATAATCACACTTTGTCCCTCTTATTTAATTAAACGATCACTGGTTGCATGGGCGTTGACAACACTTATTCAAATCAAGGTGGTAATCTTGATATAAAATGTATTCCCATTATATATACATATATTGTTGAAAAGGCAGTTCATCCAGTAGGTATATCCGCGAGAATTTTGAAGAATTCCCAGTAAGGAGGAAACGGTCTGCTGAAGGTTTTCACGTTGTTTCCGCAGTAGTCTATTGCGAGACGATTGATAGTACTCGCAGGTCGGTAAAATCTTGATTCCTTTACATTTCCAGGTGCAAAGCTTGCCTTTGCATTGATTGATGGGTTTTCACTGGTCCTGTCATTCTGAAGCCGTTCACAAATAAATTGTCCGAAAATGCAGTTGACCAAGTTTTTCCTAAATTTTATCTATGTTTCGGAACTTCATTTCTAGTTCCTTCGTCATGGTTGACACCATACTCGCAGAACAAAACAACTTATGTTATATATACCGAGTAAGGTGTCAACCCTAAGAATGGAGCTAGAAATGATGTTCCGAAACGAAAGAATGGCTTCAGAGTGACGGGACCAGTGAGAAGCCGTCAATAAATTGAAAAGACGAGCTGTGCACCTGGAAATGTAAAGGAATAAAAATTTTACCGACCTATGAGTACTATCACTTGTCTCGCAATAGACTACAACAGAAACAACTTATAAGATGACAGCACTGTGCAATGAAAAGTATCGTTTTCTGGAGGATTAGCCTTTTCTACATTTACGATGCTTACTTTATATTAAGAAATACATATAAAGTGAGATTGCTTTTTATATGAAGTTCACAACCTTGGTTTTAATAAATGATATCATTGCTCGCGCATTCAATGCTCGTTTAATTCATGTATCCCCTGGGCTTTCCGAAAAATGGACTTTATAATTTACTAGATATTACAGTGAAGTTGAGTTCTGATGAAAAGAAAATGGCCTTTATTTACGGTGTTGTAGGTAGTTGCTTTATAATCAATGGATACGCCCACACATGATTTATTTCACAAATCAAATTTAGAAAAACATAAAAATGGCTAATTTAAAATTTAAAAAAAATCTGTATTGCATATTTCTTCAAATCAAGTTTACGGGAATGAGTTAAGTACCTGTAATGATTGTATCTAACCAGCCTGAAAACCTAGCCAAACATCCGTCAGCCCTACGTACTGACGCGTATCGACAGTTTTGGCCATCAACAGAGCAATAAAGAATAAATTAATATAATATATTAAGTGAATTATGTAACAATAACCATGAAAGTTTGTTACTGATGTTGATCGAGGCAAGAGTACATGAATTAGATGGAGAAGGAGGTGTTCAGAATTTGTTGTTATTCTCAATTTTTGTGAAGTATAGCCTATCTCTAAAGCCATGGTTTTGGTACCATTTACAGGTTAGGTACAAAAAATATAGTGAATTTGCTTTGAAATCGCATTGCTAATGAATTTGTACTAAGTTGGCGCTAATGGTGCGTGAAATAACGTACGTGTAGGAGATTTTACTGTCCAACATTCTCATATTTATCGACCAATTCTATAGTGGGTTTTGGACGAGTTACGGCTCATACTGATGAGTCGCCCGTAAGCAAGATACACCTGAATATGTTTTCCTTATATTTAATCTGGCACATCCTTCTGAATTAATCAGTTACTGGTTAAACCGTACCCAACACATAACTGTATATATTTTAGCTATCCGCGAAAAAAATATATAAATGTTATAAATTTAAATGATTGATTATAAGATTTCCCTGAAAAGTGTTAACACCTATCGATCGAGCTTAAAATGTATAGATTTCCTGAGTAATTTTTTTCAGAATAAGTTATAATTCTAAACTTTGCTGTAATTTATCTTAACAAGAAAACCATTGCGCGTTTAATCGGTAAAGATCCGGTATTTTGAAAGAATTGTGCTGGTACCATGCAAAGGTTTGGCCTTTTGAAATCATAGCGTTTGTTTTCTTTACTGCCTCGTCTTATATAACTTATAGTAACTTGGATTTGAAGTTGGATTGCCAAAGACTTCTTATATTAATTTAATTCTATTATTGCTTGAGTATACATTCGTATAGGAGATTGTACTGTCAAAATGTCCCACATTTCTTGACCAAATACCTAGTGAGTAAAGGGCCCAGTTTCGGCTCTTACGAAACGACCATGTACTAGAGATTATACCTTTTGTTCATGCTGACTTTGGTATACCCTTCTGGTCATATTTAAGCTGATTTGTTACGCAATTATACGCAATGCATAATACAGATTTGCATATATACTAATTCTCCGCAACACAGAATAATTAATTTTAAAAGATGTACTTATTTGCTCAGTGCTGTCCTTCTTGTTGTGGATTTGACCGCATTTTTCTTGTGCGGGACAATTGATAGCACTCATAGGTCGGTAAAATCTTGAACTTCCTTCATCTTCAGATGATGTAATTTTTGGCCTCAATTGATGGGTTCTCACTTGTCCCTTCTTCTTTAAGCCTTCAATTAGCTGATTGTCTGAAAATGACGTTGGATCAAGATTTTCCATTGTTCCTTGACCAATATTTCGAGATCTCATTTCCAATCTCATCTTCAGGGTTGACACAAAACGCACAGGAGTAAAGCACAACTTGTGACAAAAGAGAGAAAAGGGACTTTCGATGGGATTATGTAAACTGGCTAATGCAGAAGTCATATTAAATTAATTATTCCAAGTTATTTCGAAGTATCCATTGCAGAGCAACTACTTTATTTTTAAAATTTATAATTAAATGAAGCAATTTATATGAATGTCTCTGAATATTTATTACATTCAATTCCTCTAATCTTATTTGTCTGCCAATTAAGCGGCCATTAGTTGCATTGGCTTTGGTATCAAGTATTTAAATCAAGGACGCGATATAGAAATAAGCACACAACACATTATAAATTACATTTCTCTGTATGAACTAAGCATGGCGTAGTGTAGAATAGGCAATTTATCCAGCAGATCAGTTTTATCCTAACTGGGCACCATCCAGAATGTGCCACGGACAGGGCTCGAACTTGGGCACGCCTGTTTTACACACTATTGCATGCTTTGTTTATAATGGCAAATGTAATATTTAATGGAATTGGTGTTGATATCAAGATCGCAACCTTGATTTAAAATAATTGTCTTCCATTAGACAATACATTATTGAATATTGGGCCTATCGGTATTTCATTTGCTGATACATTCATAGAATTACCCTAGATTTCGTTTGAGATGATTTTCAAATCTATTTGGCCAATCTACTGTCATTAAGTAGGACAACGATTTTACAGCCTTCCCACCTTTCTGATGATCAGCTTCTCATGAGTGCCAAGCTAGGGCCGAACACTGAATATGTCTTTATTTAAATCCTGCATTATGTTTTTTTCTTTTACCTTAATTGGACGCACGATCTCCACCGAATATAAAAGATTGCTGACTTTATACGGTATTTTCTATATTCCTGATGTTTTCGGTGGTTCTAGTGTCGTTCATTGGTTTTGTAGGTTACTGCAAAAGATGACTGTTTGGTTGAATATCCTTCTTATGCTATAATTCGCACCAAAATTTTTTTTCTGCTAAATTTGAAATCTGGCATTATCTTTATTTCACGGCCACCACTTGGTCTATCCTGCTTTACCTGTGCCGGTTCAGAATCAAATTTTATTCTTAATTAATCACTTTTCATTTTAATTAATTCTTATATTTAATCAATATTTTCTTGTCTTCTCAGTTCCACATGTCTATATTTCGAAGAAGAGATTCTACAGCTTCTTAAAGTCATACAATTCAAAATGACAAATGTCATATCATAGGGATGATTTGGGTACAAATGGATGGGGTTACCCGAATAATTATCCACACTATAGACATCCTTTTTATTATCCGACCAACACCTCTTAATTTGGTATTAAGGTAAAATAACTCCACCACTGTTTTATCCAACATGAACTAAAGATCAGCTATTTCGTTTACTAAATTATAGATCTTAAGCAATTCTTCATCACGATGTTGAAAATTCTAGAAACATCATCTAGGAATATAACAGGTAATTTCGTTTTATGAGGTTTTCTTTGGAGGAGAGAAATATTTAAGTTAATGTACGAATATATAGGCAATACAATTAAACAATAATTGATTGCGCGGTTGATGGTAACATTTCTGGAAATCAATTTTGCGAGTTTGAAGTAAACACCCATCCCATTGTATTTAACCAGTCGTCGAACAATATAGAAACTGGCAGTAGTTTTCCTATGTTGTTCGGCGACTGGTTAAATACAATGGGACTGGTGTTTACTTAAAGCTCACAAAATTGATTTAAAGAATATACGAATATGTTCGCAGTCAGGTCATAAAATGGTTACACCATTGGCATGTCACTCAAACGTTTATTATATTGTTTTCTGAAATTATAGTAGGCAGATGGCATGTATATTTGTTACACTTCCATAACACATCAATTAATTAGGATATTCAGTTAAAACCTTTAAAGCATTCCACTTGAGCTGGAATTTGTATATTTGTGTACATCGGTATTACATCAACGCTAGTTAATCTATCACTTGCTGTTAAATTTTTTACTAAAGTACAATATATGATTGACTTATTTTTAAAATAATTGGGGCCAAACATAACTTACAAATCTACCACGGTGTTTCATTGAAATACACGCATTAAAGTAAGCAGATGACATGCATATTTGTACCAATTCCATAACACATCAATTAATTAAGATTACAAAAATAAGAAAATGATAGTCATGTACAATTTTTAAACTCGGAATACGCATTGAAACATTTAAGATATATAAACCAATTATACATACCTAATTAGTCATGATACCGGAAGAAATCCAGATTCAAATATGCAAAGTTGAATGACCGTATTTCGAAGGCCGCCATCAAAGTATATTGCTTTTATTCATTTTTAATATTACACAGCTTAAAATAGTGTAACTTTGGCATTTCTAATCCAGAAACGCTACATCGTAAAATTAAAATATTTATGTGAAAAAAATTTTAGTCACATAATCTGGATGAAAGCTTATTTTAATATTGACGGACGAATTTTAAATAAAAGAAATATATTTTCTTTCGCCACATTGTCTTTGATTCCTGACCACTACGCAAGGGAAATATTCCGAAAGCATTCATAGTAAAGTTTTCTAACTCTTCTAAGGCTATGTGCTTAACAGCAATAAAATGATGTTATGCAGCCTTTCAATTGAACGAAGGCATTTCATACAAGAGGGCAATATAAGACTAAACAAGGGTAAAAGCAATGTAAACTTATTCCAACTAAATAACTTTGAAGAACAATTGATATCCCAGGGTAATTCTGTATATACGAAATTGTCGAAATTGAAATATTTCACGTAAATGCTAGAATTTTGACGAAAAATTATTGTTTGGCAGTTAAAACTTGGATGTGTAAAAAATTTTAAATTAAATTTATTCGCAATCTTAGTAACGTTACTGGTTGTGCTTCTAGTATTAAGAAAATGCGAAAAACCTCTACGCCGTGCAGCAATCTATTACGTTTGAGTTTTAGTGGCTTTTGGAAGAATTTATCATTCAAGTGGCAGATATAAGACATAAAATGGTAGTACGCAAATTTAGAAGGTAACTGAACGCTGTCTCGTTCGATATGGAGAATATGAGCAAAAATATCTGTTGAGGAGAAGTTCACAGCCCAGAAAAATGTGTTTCATGGGAAAGGTAAATCGTATTAGATAAACAATAATTGATTACGCGGGTGGTGGTAACAATTTTTTAAATCAAGTTTGCGAACTTGAAGTAAATACCAATCTCATTGTATTTAAGCAGTCGTCGAACAACATAACAAAACTACCGTCAATGTCACGGATTGACGCGTTTTGACCTTCTATGATCATCATCAGAGTACGAAGGCAAACTGACTAGCGAGGATCAAAACGCATTACATTTATATGGAAAGCAAAATTAGATATACGGCTCTCACCTCTAATAGTCTCGAATACATTGTACTTGCCATGAAATGTCGGCTGCACAATTACTTTGCAGTTATGAACATTAACTGTTTGCAGATTTCGCCACACACACACACACATATATATATATATATAGGCAATAAAATTAAACAAAAATTGATTGCGCGGATGGTTGTAACAATTCTTTAAATCAAGTTCGCGAACTTGAAGTAAACACCAATCCCATTGTATTTAACCGGTCGTCGAACAACATAACAATACGTGCCATTGGCGGTATTATTTTATGTTGTTCCACGATAGGTTAAATACAATGGGATTAATGTTTACTTCAAGCTCGAAAACTTGATTTAAAGAATTTTTACCTCCATACGCGTTAGCAATTATTATTTAATTGTATTGCCTTTATATATGCTTGTGGTGAAAGCTGCAAACTATATAGAAATTGCGCAGCCGACATTTACAGTCAAGTAAAACGTATTCGAGACTACTAGAGATGAGAGCCGTATATCTAATTTTGCTTTCCATATGTAAGTAACACGTTTTGAACCTCTCTAGTCAGTTTGCCTTCGTACTCTGATAATGATCATGGATGGTCACAATGCGTCAATGCGTGCCATTGGCAGCAGTCTTGTTATTTTGTTCGATGACTGGTAAAATACAGGGGGATTAGTGTTTACTTCAAGCTCGCAAACTTGATTTAAAGAATCGTTTTATACATTGAAAATTTAAAAAAAAATCTTAGCATAATGTTAACTACACCATTTTAACAGTTTTTAATTTAGACATTTAAAATTTTTTTACTAATGTATAATAGTAGCATGTTATTATACAAAGAAATCAACTTTGTTTTTATGTTGTAATAAGTGAACTACGCAATTCTGCTCCATTAAATGAAGAATTTATATACTGTATGATTAATTAATATTGTAATTAAATACTGTTTGTTGTACCGTCCTATTATTCCACATTCTTCTACCAAATGTATAGTGGTTAAAGGGCGTAATACCGGCTCCTACTGATGAGTCGCCAGTAAGCACGAAACGAATGTGCATGAGATTATACTTTCCGTTCATGCTGCCTTTGGTTTATCCTTCTGGTCACAACTGAACTAATTTGTTACTAGGTTTGCAAAACCTAATACATACTTAATATTGTAATTGGTGCTTCTATTTTACCAATAAGTTGATGAATTCAGTTGGCTTTGCAGTTTATGCGTTTATACGAAAACTATGGTACATAAATGATGAAAAATCTAGGAAATCTCTAAGCCATTGATCGGAAATATTAACTATATATTGATTTCGTTTATTGCGAATGTTTTCTCGAATGAACAACCTTGATTTTAATATACATTGTACTTTATTTTCAACTTTACTCAACTAATATAATTGAATATTTAAATCAAGGTTACGAGCTTCATTTAAATATACTTTGGTCAGGATTAGCTAAACAATGTATATGGTAGCAAAAGTAATTCATTCAGTTCACCAGTTTCGTCTTTATTGAGAATCCTTCAAGTGCTGGCCAGAATTTTCCATGGACAGGCCTCGAACCTGGGAACGCTTGCTTCAGAGTCTCTTACTTTATCCACTGCACACCCCTATCACAACCTGCACAATTTTCAGTTGCATATTAACTTATATATTTGGCTAGACTTTTCATCAGATGGAGCCTGTCGGCATATCTTAAAATTTAAAATCCCAACTATCCATCGCCAATCTGATATTTTCGTGCTTGACATAGCTTACTCTGCCTTGTGCTCTTCAGTTTCCTCTATCCCTAGAAAAATTTCATTCGTATTCCCTGGATATCAGTTATTTCAGCGAGCGAGATTTGACGTCATCACTGAATAAAAATAGGAATGCATTTGGATAGTTTTCTCAGTCCTCATGCTATTTTGTCCCCATAATCTGTTGCACACAGAATGTGAAAACGATAAACGGAAATTAAGCACTACGCTTATTTAAAGCTTTATGATTGGATGAATTGGTGTTAACAACTTTACTTATTGCGAATAATATACATACATATTATTTCAGCATAATATATATTGTCCGTACACATACAATCCACACACAAACACACAAACACACAAACACACAACAACACAAACACACTTCAAAGCAAAACTTGCAATAAATTTATATATAAATATATATATATATATATATATATATATCATATATATATATACATACGCATATTCATAGATTTATTTAAGCTGTGAGTATACATTACTAAATAAGCATATGCTCACTTATATACTATATTCAATGTAAATCGTATACGCTTGTTCTTAAAGTGAATTTACACAGATGCTTATATATCTATTTTGTACTTAGATATATGGGGTTTTTACACAAACACACATAGACGTATATCTATGTTTATTTATATAAATTTTGAGTATAAAAGTATAAGTAGATAATTTAATTGATTTATTATAAACATTTTTATTATATATGCTTAATGTTGGGCCAGAGCCACAATGTTGCCTACCTATTTACTTCTTCTATATATGTATATATGTAGTTTTTACACGTATATATAGGCGTATTATAAAATGTTTGTACGAGGCCTGAAAATGTATGTTAATAAATATATGTTTTGTCTGATATACCATATTCATTGCGAATAAAAAGAACCCGTTTTAAGGCGAATTATCACTGTTACTTATGTGTCTATTTCATATATTTGCTTAAATATATCTGGATTATCTTATAATTTCATCCTTGATTACTTGTTGCCTTATTTTATCTATTATCTGTTGTTAGTGTAGCGCCTTTTAACAAACATTTATGTTTGTATGATGGGAAAAAGGCAACTTTCCTTTGCACTATTACTATTATCTTTCTTTAGCAGGCAATTTCTAATTTCTTATATGACCCACTTTTATATTTTTATTTTTACATTATATACTGTCTTGACAGTATCTTCCCTCCTTCTCACCGGAATGCCTCTCGTAATTACTTCATTTAAGAAAGTAAGTGTAAAAATGGGTCTGACGTGTGCAATTAGGAATTGACATTTATCATTTTAGTTTGACTGACTGATACTCGTGTCGCTAATTATATGTAAACAGATTATTTCTCAGTCTTAAGCAAACGCTCACACACATACACACACACGGATGTAGCCCACGCTTAGCTAGTGAATCGTCAGATGTTGGTAAATCGCTGTAATTTTACTGGGATGAGAGTAAACGTGCAGTAATTGATTACTCCTCAATCCAAGGCAAACGAGAACAAATAAACACAGGAATGGCGTACGCTTATCTATTAATTCGTCAGTATTTTTTTGTTAAATCACTGTAATTTCATTTCAATGATGGTACCAATGCAGATATACACAAACCAATTTGACATACACTTACCTAGTGAAAAATCAA
>JAQBSW010008809.1:0-32109 GCA_029291075.1 Eudiplozoon nipponicum
ATCACATTTCGCGGTAAGCATGACATCACATAAATATATTACAGTTACAATGTGTCGCCAGTAAGCACGAAACGAATGTGCATGAGATTATACTTTCCGTTCATGCTGCCTTTGGTTTATCCTTCTGGTCACAACTGAACTAATTTGTTTCTAGGTTCGCAAAACCTAATACATACTTGCATATATATTAGTTCTTCGCAACAAACAGTATTTAACTGTAGTTTATGTTCGTGACTGCATAGAAATTGTGCAGCCGACATTTCCAGTCAAGTTCAATGTATGCGAGACTGCTAGAGGTGAGAGCCGTATATCTAAATTTTATTTCCATATATATTCAATGCGGTTTGATCCTCGATAGTCAGTTTGCCGTCGTACTCTGATGATGATCATGGAAGGTCGAAACGCGTCAGTGCGTTGCGGCTGGCGGTAGTTTTGTTATGTTGTTCGAAGACTGGTTAAATACAATGGGTTTGGTGTTTACTTCAAGCTCGCAAACTTGATTTAAATAATTGTTACAACCACCTGCGCAATAAATTATTGTTAAATGTTAGATATATGTTGTGGTAATCTTAACCCGAATTGCATAACGAGATGATTTATCTAAATATCGTTGGTCAATAGACTTTATACCACTGTTTACTCGATACGCTTTGTAAACTAGAGTAAATTCAGATGCATAGATCTAAACATATAAGGATGTATCGGTATATACCTGATTAGGTTACGTGCATGTATGAGTAGCTATGTGTATTTATTAAAGGAACACTAGAATTGGTTAATAGTAAGTTGTACTAAAGTTTATAAGAAGATAACGTGCCGAAGAAAACCGTTACTAGTGTTTTGTATTATTTTGCTTCCTGAGTTGTCCTGTGTGTGACAAGAGGACGAGGTCTGAGGACGACTGCGGTAACAAGCGGAGCAATAGTGCAAACAAGGCGAGGCAATTTTATAAAATGTTTGAAGAAAAAAACATTAATATTGTTCATCGTCCATTAAGTAAGCATTATAATTTCGCACCTGATTTTAATGTAAACTGGTGAATTGTTTGTGTGTATGCATGTCTGTCTGCGTGTATGCATGTCTGTCTGCGTGTATGCATTCCTCAGCTGTGCATTTCCTGCTTCCAGTTTTTGCTGTGTAATGTATATTTTTAATCCAACTTTATCAACATTGCTTTTTCCAAAAATAACTATATAGCTTATCAGCTATTATAGGCGAGTTGACGTCTGGAGAAAAGAAAACTGCCTTTTCTAATTTGTGTCGTATATACCTGATATATAATAAATTTATACATACATACATGGTTTATTTCTCAATTCAAATGTTTCATTGCATCTTTCCTATATTACAAAACTGATTTATTTAATATTGAATATTTTCATTAAATATATATCCCCATGAATTTGTGAAGGTTAGTATTGATTTTTGGAAATGTAAATATAACAGATTAATAACTGTAAAACTAAATTTTAACTATATAAATTAACTTAGATACGCATTTCTTTATCGACAAGGCGATGCACGACTAATTAGTTATTATAGGAATTTGCATGTTGTACATGTGACCTCAGCATCATACGAGATAAATTCTGTATTTACCAATAAAATTTAAAAAGTTGGCGCCAAATGACTTTAAAAAGCTGTTATATTGTAATTATTATTATTATTATTATTATTATTATTATTATTATTATTATTATTATTATTATTATTATTATTATTATTATTATTTATTATTATTATTATTATTATTATTATTATTTATTATTATTATTATTATTATTATTATCATTATTATTATTATTATTATTATTATTATTATTATTATTAATATTATTATTATTATTATTATTATTATTATTATTATTATTATTATTATTATTATTATTATTATCATTATTATTATTATTATTATTATTATTAATATTATTATTATTATTATTATTATTATTATTATTATTATTATTATTATTATTATTATTATTATTATTATTATTATTATTATAATTATTATTGTTGGCAAATCAATTAGTACATCACTGCGACGAGAGAATTACACTATACGTAAACTGAACAGAGTTTTTTCCACCTGCCCAAGTTACACTAAATACAATGTATGCGTTGAAGATTTACACCAAATGCAAAATGAACGCAGTTTTTGGATAATTTGTTTGCTTGGTTTTCTTCTTCGCGTAGATTTTGCAACGCGCATAAAAGAGGATAATATAATTTACCAAACACATAATGCTTTAAATTACAAAGTAATGTAGGACTACAAAAACCATACTCTGTGTATTTAACTCGGTTAAATTTAAGCAGAGTAAATAATTAATCGATAATACAGTCATATAATGTATAAAAATTCATGAATTTTTGACGTAAGAAACACTAAATTTAAAATAAATACACAAAACGGTGACTTTTTATGCTTAGTGTATTATGGTTTAAAGTGAACTATCAGCGAGTAGTTCAATAGAAAATATGTAAATTTGGGAATTGTCATGAAAACATAAATAGTTCAATTAATTTAAAAGAGGTCTATTAGTAAAATGAAGGTTCGAAGGTATATTTTAATGTATTAAATTTAAAAAAAAATTATATTAATAAAAAATGTTATTGATAAGATCCTTAACTTATAAGTCGAATAACATTTCACCCACTATCATAGAAATACCTGAGTTCTAAATTAGCTATTTCAAATGGAAATGGATTAAAAGCGAATTTTTAAAACTAGAAAGGTGGAAGTATACGCACCAGGCTTTAGTAAAATTAAATGTTGAAACCGTTTCCACAGCCCTTTATTGAAAATGCTGTTACATGATATTGCATAGGCAACTTTTGTAGCCTATGACAGGAATATTGTTCTATATCGAGCAGTCGTGAATGTCAAAGAACTATCCCACATAGGTGGAAGACATAAGCAGCAGAAGGATCAAGGAAATGCTGGAAGCCTCAGATATTAATAATAAATATTAAGTAAACTTGCTTAATATAGCAGACTGCGTTTTTTACGAGAAAACTACTCTATATACTAGTGCTTAATATAGCAAGTGAATCAGGTAACCTTCGGTCTTCTCAATCTTCCATGAAACACCTAATTTATATGTTAGCCTGACAGATGAATAACGTAACCGACGACTTTAAAGGAAATAAATCCTATCTAAATTTATTTGTCATTGTTAATTCTGGAACGCATGCATGCGTGAAGGCCTAAAATCACAAAGAGTGGAAAAACATGAAACAGGGCAAATATACCGTCAAATTTAGGCTCAACTCGGAATTTCAGCATAGCTTCTCGAAAATGGATAGAACTTCAGGACTTGAGGTATACCTAATTTGTTCGACTTGAAAGGAAGTTTACCCGCTAGACTTCACTTTGCGTGTAGTGTGTGGCAGAGATCGCGCGTTGGACTGATGCAAGACCCCAAAGGAAATGTGTCCCGGTTCGGGTGTTGGTCGCGTCAAATACTGCAAGGTACATGACGATTGTGCGTGAAAACGTTATACGTGATGAATTCACATTGCAACCTTTTGAAAGTTACACTTTATTTGATTAATGTATACAGGTAACGAAATCGTATTTAATAAAGATAAATTTAATCTACGAAATTCTCAAAGCTAATGCACATTATAAATAACTCTATATATAATCTACCGCAATAAAAATAAAATTTGTATAACTTCACCAGTTGGCGTGGGGTCCGTTCTGTAATGTTAAATTAATGATAATTTGTCAGAACTTTAGGTCTTAAGACGTGCCAGTTAGGTGACACAGGCGTGTCGCAGTGCATGAGAACAAGACTCCACTGTATACGAATTCCAGTTTGAATTCTGGTCGCTGAAAAGTCTTGAAAGTAATTAAAAAATTACCGATATTGACAAAAAGACCTTTCTAATACAATGACCTTGCTAACTTGAGTCTATACTCACACAACATATATAATATATATAAGTATCATTTTTTTTCAAGGAGAGCACTAGAATTCACAAGATGTATTGAGTTTGATTAAGAAATTAGGAATCATTCAATATAGGGAAGTATATCACTAAGAACAGCTTTCCCGTTCCTTCCATAATATATAGTTTAAAGCGAAGTAAAACTGTAATTAAACGAAATAAAAACAGACTATCTCATGGCTTTTAGATACTGTTTGTTACAGAGAACTATTATATATGCCATAATGTATTATTTGTTGTGCACCTAGTAACAAATTAGTTCAATTATGACCAGAAAGATAAACCAAATATGGCATCAACGAAAAGTATAATCTCGTGCACATTCGTTTCGTGCTTACTGGCGTCTCGTCAGTAGGAGCCGGTATTAAATAGATCAATTACAAAATGAAGAGCGTAATACCGGCGCCATCTGATGAATCGCCAGTAAGCACGAAGATTCTACTTTTCGTTCATGCTGTCTTTGGTTTACCTTTCTGGTCATAATTGAACAATTTGTTACTAGGTGCGCAACAACTAATATATAATTGCATATCTAATAGCTTAACAAATAAATTTACCACTTCAGGTGAATTTCTAAGTGAAAACTAATTTAAAAACACTTAATGCCATTTGTGCTTAATACGGGGACGAGAGAGGGGTTTACTAGGATCAAATGAACTAATAAAACTTAATAAATGAATTTGCGCTTATAGAATGATCACATCTATGTCGAATATAAACCTGAATATACTTGTCACGCCTTCCACATAAAAAGGTTAAATAAAGACCCAAATCGAAAATCAATAAGTACAAATACGAGATAATGAGATATATTCGACGCAATTCCTAAATTTCTTAATTTCATAGTTTTAATCTTTGTACTGTTAATTTGGTATAGTTGTGATGAAGTCTTTGCTGGTTGTTCTTTTCGAAATGACCGATTTTTATTTATATTAACACTATATTCACATACCCTGCAGTATTTTTCTTCTTCGACTAGAATTACATTAAGCAGAACACAATTTTATGCAGCTTTTGCTTCTCCTAGATTCAATCGTTAATTGTAAGCATTTCATTTCTTTATTGGGAAAATAATATGAGCGCTATTGTGCTTCAAATATGTTGCAATCAATAAGTATGATCATAACCAAAGTGCCAAGACTGTTAATAGTAGGAATTAAGCATTGCTGAAATAAAATTAGCGCGAAGATGGCTTCAAATCGCAAAGATGCTTGAAAAAGCATGTCCCACGTGAACGAAGTCATTTAAAATTTATCTAAATGAAGGTTGCGAGCTTGATAGAAACATAAATACAATTATGTATATATTTCGCAGTATAAATTAAGCATTAATTATTGTAGCAAACAGAATTCATCTAGTAAGTTGGTTTCGTAGATTTTGGTATAACTTCAAGTATTGTTCGGAAGTATCGTTGTATATGGTAACAAAGGCAATCCACAATGTAGTGTGTTTTTTCCTTAATGCGAAATATTCAAGTGATGTCCAGTATTTTGCTGAGGATGTGTCTCGAATCAGGCCACATCGCATCGGGTTTATAACTCTATCCACTAAATCCAAACTGAATGTTCCTGGTTCTGGCCCTGTCCGCAGCAAAATTCTTGATATTTCTTGAAACATTTCAAAAAGACAGTGACTGACACAATTTGGTATCAAAGAGAAAATGGCACGCAATACACGACTTTTTTGGCGTAACGAATGAGTTGCAAATCCTTCAATCTAAAGCTTCTGCCTCTACATTCTTTTCGTGACAATTTTGTCAATTTCTGATAAGTGCGCATTTATGACATAGCCAGCCCAGTTGATAGTTTCACTCGCTATAAAATCAATTTTAAGTTTATTAAAGCAGAATATGGCGAAAAATCAACTTGTTTAACAGGAGAAAATTCCGTTTTGATTAATGTTATACACCAAATTAAAAAAAATATACGAAATATTATCAATCTAATATGTTATATTTTTCTCACTAAGAAAGCCCTAATGAATTTAATTAACGAACATGTGACGTAGTGCTGAACAGTTGTTCGACAATTAAACGAGACCCAATAACTTCAAAAATATTTAACCCAAACAAGATTGAATGGTGATTTCATTATCAGTGCATAAATTTTATTTACAGACTTAAAAGAAGCGTGAAATAAGCCAACCATAATTCGTCAATTTAAAGTGGACACCAAACCCATTAACTAATTAAATAGAAAAATATATATGCCAGTATTCAATGTTTGATAAACCACACATATCATAAGAATTCGTTTATAATCCATCCACTAGATTATTATTTCTTCAATAATGAAAGCAACACATTTTTTGGCTTCAGATGCTGTGTGAAAAATCAAACCCATGAAGTAAATTCTCTTGTCTTTTTTCTCCACTCCAACACCAAAAATTCAAATTTTCACTGCATTTCTACGCGATGAGAAGCTTCAATTGATGACTTTTAACTCTATAACTGTGCAAAATGAGTATAGTTCGTTTAAAATTTTATAACGCACATATCTTTCATAGTATGATGGAAATCGCATCAATTGAACACTTAGTGAAATGAAGGGGCCTTCACAAAAGAAAGTTCCGTTAATAGCTTTAGGAAATTAGCTTCGAATTGTAGGTAATGCATGAGTTTTATTGCGAAGAGTATGTGTTAACTGCACTAAGCATAGAAGACTGTATATGATTTATTTTTGTATGCGCTCTGACACATTGTGCGAACAACACAAATTTTCACAAAACCTTGGTATAGAAAATGAATTTATTTAACCACTTTATAATATATTTTAATGTTATATCATCGACATATAATTTAAACCAGAATGCATTTGTATTTACAAAGCTTACAACTACGGAAATTGGCCTAACTCACTAACATAGTGTTGCGAATGTCGTCAGATTTAGAAAATAATTATTATACAAAAGGTGAAAAATGAAGTTAACTGATATTTTTTAAAGCTGTACTATAAATAAAACCCATTAGCGTCGTCCCAGTAGGATATAAATTTGTAGATAACTAAAAAAATTTATTTGCGTGCATGCAAATCTAGTAGTTTTATATTTACAAATTGAAATTTTACCTAAAATGTCGTTTGTATGAAAGCACGCAAATATTATTCAAAATAGATTACGGTAATTAACTTTTTTAGAGAAAAATCAGAGCACGAATGCAATCAGAAAAAGAAAAGCACTAAATTTTTAAATAATGTTTGTGAACGAATATTTTGAAAATTACCGTTGAAATAGTCTAAAGTTCAATTTATGGTTTTTAATCAGGTTTTTGCACGAAGGATATTTACTAAATATACCTAAATTTATATAATTTTTTTAAAATTTGAAAACGCCGATAAAGAAAATAGTTTATCGACTTAATGATTCATTCACTGCTGAAATTTATATATTTTAAGAGTTGGATTCAACAAAATAATTAGCAAATTTATGGACCAGCTTGTAAACAGATCAGCGCATTTTAAATATGTAGATCCTTATTAAAGCCGTTAGCTGCCTTTTACATCTAAAACATAGCAAAATCAAAACTTTCACTGTGAAACGCTAAATGCCACCAACTTGGGATGATTTTAAATAAGGGTATAATTTGGTCTGCCGAAAATCAGCACTTATTAGATTATAGTTTGTTTATTTTTAGCTTTATTTAGGCCCTTCTTTATAATTCTTAACAAATAAGTTAATAAATTCATCCATCCCGCTTCCATACGAACCAGTTCGTTTAAACAAGAATCAGAAGCCATTTTGGTTTATCACACAGTTCGTTGCTAAATCAAATTATTTATAGCAGTTGGCTCGTACAAATCGCACCAATTCAGCAAGCCAAATATAATTTATATTTAAAAAAAATATATTATTCATTTCTGAGGTTTGGCTACTGCCTCCCATATTCTTTTGGTTTTACATTATTTTAATTGTTCTTCTTCTGAAATGAAATTTTCTTATATTAACATCGGTCCTAAATAGAGCTAATGGCGCTTTCTAGGTCTTCAGCCTTATCTGCAACATGATTACCGTGCATGCTAATAAATGTACTTGCTAAATAAAAACCGTGGAAAACTAAAATTTTATCATTTAGATTAAGTTCTATGTTTCTACAGAATACATTATGTAACATTTCTATTAACAATGTAAAGCATCGTTACAGATTATTATTCATTCTTAAATAACTTTTCAATTTTCATTACTTGACCTGCGTTTTGACTAACACAGGCTGAATTCTGGTGGTTTGGTTTCTTTTATATATTTTGATGACCATTGGCGGCCACCTTTCTCAGATCATTCATAATAACAAGTTTAAAAGAGAACAAAATATCGTTTATTTTAATTATTTTTTGGTTTTGTCGTTAGCAACATCCAAATTTGATGTTGCATTTTTCATTTATGCATCACTACTTCGCGAAATATGTTGTTAATTTAAAGTGTGGTATCGACTCCTACCATTTCATGACAAATAAGCGCTTAAATCTTGCGTTAATTTGTTTAGTAATTTTGTCCACGCTAACTTTAGTTTATATTCCTGTACCCGATTGAGCGTGTAGATTACAAGGTAAGCCAAGTCTTATACCTAAATCTACATAGGTATGTTTTGCGCATCTTAGAATTTTTACATATGCTATTATATATTATATGGTTGATTAAATTAACGAAAGGTCCAAATTTCAGGTTGCCCACTTCGAATTTTTTGACAAGGATTTCGTGATGTAGTTTACAATTTATAACAGATTTAAGACTGCTAATTTTTCCAAGCTATGCGATTGTATGCTGGGGGAGGATCCACGGGATTGATTTTCAGTAATTAATTTGTCAATGATCTTGATAACAGAAATTACAGCTATTTCAAGGAATAACAATTGTTTTCTTTAAATAAATACTGTAAACTTATTTTTGCGCAAATCCATTATGCTATTAATAGGATTTTTTCGTCTGCAAATACTCTGAATCCATTCCAATCACAAATTTAAATAATTCATAGTTTAAGAAACCAGTTGTCTTTTCTACCTATATCATTAGACAAAATATGCCGCTAAACTATTTTACAAATCAAGTGAAACTCCAATAGGAATTCATTCCATGCACCTTACATGAGCATAAAGTTATTATTGTGCGATCTTTCACGCTCAAGGCTGTCGTAAAAACACACAAAGTGCACGGAACTGAAAATTCTGACTGGTGCTAAGGTAACGCAAAGAGTTGAACTAATTCTGCTCATCTAATATAACATTTAGCTTCATACGAGCGCGTATTTACAGCTTTATTCTGCATTTTAATATAAAAAGTACTGAAAGTTAAATAAGACTTTACTGACACCAATAAAAAATGTGCAATCATCTTAATAATATATCTGATGATTCGTAACTTTTCATATCTACTTCTTGTGTAATTAGCCCCGAAAATTATGTGTCTGTAAATTTAATTGAGAAATACATCATGTATGGAATTATACATTCATATTAGACAGGAGTATTGAGCAGTTAAAAAAGGCCATTTTCTTTTCATCATAAATTAACTTGATTGTAATATATAATCAACTTTTTAGAAAGATTGTGGGGTAAAACTGGATTAAACACGCAATATAAAGCAACAAACAGGAAGCGGAAGAGGCACATTTTGATGCACACACACGCACAAGCAGTTCGCCAGTTTAAATTAAATCATTTACGGACTTCTTTTGTTTGCTTAGCTAAGGGCTGAGACCGTGCAAGCAACAACCTTTGTTAAGCGTAGTTTATTTCATTTTCTTCCTTGAAGATAATCTGTAGATCCACCTAATTTTGAGTTTGATTTTTATAAATAATGTGCGCATCTATTTTGGAAGCATGTGGACCATCACTTTCAGTCTACATACGAGTACGAAAACAGGGATTCAAATGCATTGTCTTTTGTTAATGTATTGCTATGCAAACAGGAAGATTTCAATCTAAAAAGGAAATTATAGCAAAAGCAGATATAGACTGGACTATACACCAATTACCACAGCACTTTCACAAATTCCCAAAGGTGAAATTTGATAGGCAATTTATCCTGAAAAGAGAAGAAAATTTGTTATGATAAATTTCACTGCCAAAAACTGGCATTAGCGATTAAGAAACGTGTACTTCGCATGGCTTGCTGAAGCAAACATGGAGCATAAACAGCGACAATAAATCAATGAAATAACACTCTAGAAAAAGATGACTTTGAATATCCACGGTATTCTTTCGTAGGTGGTGGACTTGTCCTAACATTTCCGCAAATATCCGATAGATCGCCATTTTCAAGTACGCATTGAATTCGTCCTCGTTTTGGTTGGGTGTTGATTCGTCCCCACAATCCGAAGACTTCCACACCATTCGTACTAACCACCGGAAATGAGGCTCAATCTAATTTTCGCCGACTGGCAACTTTACGGTAACTCATTTCAGTACTTTCCAAATGCGTCTAATCACACACAGTACAATGCTGACACTGACAGATTTATTCGAATATTGATGAACGCACTACGCAATTCCAAACTGTAACGTTGAAAAAGATGACTAATGCGGTTTGCCTTTTAAAGTCCACGCATCTTCGGAAATATTTACTAAAAAGAATTGAAAAACCATTGACTTCTCGGATTTCCAATGTACAACTGATGTTTTTTATACAATAAAACGTCTACTTAACATAAATGTAAAGAGTAAAAAGCCAGCAACGGTACAGTCCAACAGTGATTGTTAACTCAAATGCCAGAGCGGTTCAGTGCGCGATATAGTTCAGTTAAGCCGATTACTAAGGCGGTTAATTTAAAAATCAATTTCGATTTCGCAATGCCGGCCCTGGGGGAGAGAGTGTTTCCATAATAGCTGAACACATCGTCAATAAAATTGATACTACAAATCCGGCGAATTTTCAGGTATTTTACAAAGCAAAACAGGACAAAGAATCACGCACAAAGAAGGCTGTTTTACGTAACAAAATAATAAAAAGAAGTCCGTACATGATTCGAATATAAAATGGTGTGTGTGTGTGTGTGTGTGTGTGTGTGTGTGTGTGCCTGCATACATTCATCATTATTAGTGTAATCAGCTTCAGGCTTTTTTATATATTATGCATATGTAATACAACTCTTCGTTCATTGATTTTTAAGAAAATGATCACGTATAATACGGGTTATTTCAATCGATTTGGGTTCTGGAAAAAGGAAATTGGCCTTTTTTCTCAGTTTTGATTATTTCTTTATAAATCAATATCTCTCGCATACATTATTTATTTCTCTAATAATATTACTAATGGATACAAATCGCCAAAATAACATCTACACATGAATTATGCATTTAATATCCATTCAGAGAATCAGCATACCTTCTGTGCCAAATCGCCAGAAATACATTAGATGAATCAATCAGCTTTTAATGGAACGCATTTAAATTGGCCTGATCATATTGCTGAGTTGAAAGACCAAAAAAAAATATTTTATATTTCCCAACTGGGGTAATATTTTTGCAAAAAAAACAATGTATCAGTGAGGTTGGATTACCTTAATTTCATTGAAATATTTTTGATTTACAAATAGAGACAATTACCAACACCAACTGACGCAGATTCCAGATAAATTGTCAAAAATATACCCATATTGATATTGATTGGTAAATACGCTCGCAAATCATTTCTTTATCATATGAATTTGGCGAATTATGGCGGGAATTTTGGATCATTTGCTGGCTGCGGATGATGTTGGCTGCAAGTGTAAGTTTTCAGACTTGCGAATTAAACAAATCAGATTTTCGACAACTCATACAACAGCCCATCATATTTACGTAGACATTTAGATCTTTCTTGATCATCAGCTGAACACAGCGACTAACTTAAGAACGAAGAGTGAACAACAGAAAATTTAAAAAATTGAACACATGAAATGAAGCTCTTTAACTTTAGGCTTAAAAGTGAATTCGGCTGAACGTCCAACTTTCACTCGTGATTATAATGGTTTGACAGCACAAAAATGGCTAACGCTTGGTGAAGTAAAGTTTATGGACTAAGGAGAAACAGTTAAACCGTTTCTATTTGTGTAACTAGAAAGGGTTCACAGTCTGGCTAATTTCGTTTAATATAACAGATGTACTGCAGAATGTGTCACGACTGGTTTGTCAATATCATTGAATATGCACATGGAAAGGGTACCATGTAAGTAGGTTTTGTGCGTCTTGATTCTGCTCTGCAAGAAAATATTTATTTCTAATTTTTAGTTAAACCTTAGCTAATATATAACATTTTGCCTTATTTTAGACGACTCTGATTAAACTGTTACAAACTGTTCATAAGGTTTTCCTATTTGAACTTTTGACTATATGTATATTGTATTTATACTTTTATCTAATAAATTCCTACATTGTTAGGTAACTCCGAATGGTATACTGGCAATGAGAGTTTCGTAGGGTACATTTAGCTATGGTCTCATATGTAGACTTTTGACTTTAATGCTAAAATTATAGATTTGCATTCTTTAAAAATATACTGCTTATTGATATATTTTGTCAAAAAATTATATGATGAATTAATATCAGTCGACAATACCGCATAACAAAGGTCTCAAAACTTCCTAACATGAAAACAGTTAATTTTCCTCTTTTCTTCATCATTGGGACCAAAACAGGAGTTCCAGCGCTATTGAGTTTTGCTGTTCACTCTTACAATAAAGAAAATGGTTTGAAACGCAAAAACGACGGAAATTATTTTTCTAAAATTAAGTGAATAATCAATCCACTGGATTCTAGTATGTAAAATTAGACCGTGCAAATCAAAATCATGAGATGAATCTTGTGTATTTTATCTGCCGGTTGAGCTAGCAAACTTTTTGATTCAGGAACAAAGGTGTGAATCGTTATTTAAATTAATCACCATTCAGGGTTCTACAAAATAGTATAGATATTTCAGTGTAGAAAACCTTTGGCATCAACGACTAAATTCTTTCGCAAATAAAAATGCATTTTAATTTTTTTAAATTTTAAACGAAATATATTAAAATCAGTGTGAAACCAAAGTTTGGATATACTTAAAACTTTCATCTATTTTGTGCATTTTAAATTTTATTTTTTTAAATAAATAGTACGTTGCTGATTTTTAAGGCGGATCGCAATATTTGACAGCTATATCTTTCCAAAAATTTAGGCCTATAAAATAATTTTTCCTCCAATAATTCACCTTAATTCGTTTGCCATTGGGTTGCCCTAATAAAATATCAGCATATTCTCTTTCGAAATAATAATTCCAGGATTGATTAAGGATTCACTAAAGTTAGCCATCGCTAACGTGGTACTTTAAATTCCACAGTTCATTAGCTTTCGCAAAGGAACTCGACAATTTGTGCCAAGCCTTATTTATATCACTTAAATTAATGATATGGCCATAGCAAAATTACAAGACTAAACGAAATTCTCTAGATAAGGCGCCTTACCGTTATGGCAATTAATGTCCAAATTATACCACAAGTTTGTCAAGAGAAAATCGATTGTTTGATTCAGTTTTTAATTCAGTTCAGTTGGCGAAAATCAATTTCTCCGAGAACAGATTTATTTAATGAAAGAGACTTAAACATGATAATTTTTATATAATAATTTTTATATAATAATCCATTTACTTGGAGATGGATGAAATTGACTCTCCGTCAAGAAGGGATATTTTATCAACGAAATATATCTGTTAGCCTGTAAGCATATCAATTTACGACTCTTATACCCGAGTGAAAAGGCTTAATAAGACAGGACAGGATGATAATATAAAAAAACGAAATGTAAATAAGATTTAAATGATGACATTAGTCAAATCTTTTGGTGTTATCTAAATTAATTATTAATTTGTAGATTACTAAAAAACGTTTATAATTGCACAATAGAAAATCGGTTTCTTCTGTTTATAGATTAAAACTCATCTCATTTTGTCGATTGCAAGTGCCAACCGAATACGTTCTAACAAAAATTGTGTTGCATTCCTCTGTTAACAAGAAATATAAAGCAAGATCATTACTAAAAAAATAAGAACATTCTAGATTGTTTATCTTTAACGTGAATTTTGAATTCAAAAATTATTTACTAAGCTGGAGATAATTTAATTAGACCAGATGAAAATGAAAGCGCGTTTCTACCAAAAATGAAATAAATAATTGATTTAAAATCTATACAATTTGCGTCAGTTTCTGTTTCAGCATTTATTATTCGTGATTTTAACATGGAAGCTGTTACGATTGTATCGGATCAAATTATTTCGCTAAAATTTTATATTTTAATTCAAATTAAATAAGCAAATGATGCTGTTTATTGTACAGCGCTGTCATCGTTCAAGTTAATTCCAGCATTAACTATTGCAGTCGTATGTTGATAAAAGTAATAGGATTCTAACCACCTAAGATTGCTATAAATTGTCCTGCAACAATATGTAAATTCACTGACTAATATTGGACCAATAAAAATCTGGCTTGACCATTTGCCAATCACGTGCTACTTGCGACTATATAAGGACAATGCATTTCGCACACAACACACTCGACTTGCTCACAACGTGCATACAAAATCGCCTTTAGTCTAGCAGAATGTCAAAGCCTGCTGCCTTATTTTAGTTTTAACACACGCAGTTTCATTAGCAGAACATTTCGTAAATCACGCCAATACCTTACTCGTGCGCATCTAGCACAAAAGTCTTTATTAATTAATCTCGTTTGTGTGGTTCTTAACCCATTCGTTATGCAAAACATAAAACACAGCAATTTCCACAAACTCCTTCTGTTAATCTACTAGTTTACGTGCATCTACCAAGAAGACGAATGACAAACGCATAAGACTTACATATCACGTATCTAGAAGAACTTGTGGATCTTTGTTTCTACCCGGACTACCTCAGTTATCACGACATTAGCCGGTCACACTTAAACTGTTGCTCTTTCGCGAATTTCACTTGTTCTTATAATACAAAAGCATATAACTAATCGTTATAATCTATGTCTTTCGTGGGTTAATTCGAAAACCTTTGTAGGCAGTATTTATCCTTATTCGAGCTTCAGTGATTTTGCAGGTTGGTACACAAATAGTGCAGATTCTTAATGAATTACAAATTTGTACGAACGAGTTTTGTAGCAATTCTGGTTGATGTGTACTGCAAAACTGTGTCATGCAATCGTGTTCTGAAATACAAATTGGTCTCAGACTTCCCGCTGCGCAAATTGTAAACGAAAGAGTAGTTTCCTATTCACCTTCATCAGCGTTATACTTATAGTACACGACTGCCGTAACAAATAATGTAGTGTTCACCATCAGAGATTTGAAAGTCTGTTTAATCCATGCTAGTATTTTTTGGTATTTTTGGAAAGCAGTAATTCAAAGACAAATATACAAATTTATTTATCAATGACAGTTTAAACTCGAAATTTCGTCAGTTAAAACTGTGTTAAATATATGGTTTAAGCTCTTTGTTTTTAGAACTTGGGACTCATAGGGCGATTACGTTTTTAACTTTTTGAATTTGCATTTAAGTTTCGTTGAATATTTTGTTGTATTCGGATGAAAAATATCCTGTATGCTATTTTAAATCATGAATGTCCTCGTCTTAAGCTAGCTCCGTATCCATTCGTGAGTCTCTCATTGGAGTATATCATGCAATCTACTTTAGAGAGATCTAATGCAGATTTGAATAAAATTTCCAAAGATTCACCCTGAATAAAGCCCAAGTTAATGAAACTTCGGGTCAACATTTATATCAGAATCAAGCATATCAGTACAGACGATAATCGAAATCTCTTCGATCCTTTGGTAGGAATATTGGTGATATAAGCAGTAAAATTATTTTTACTCATATTAAAATTGCCTACGTCATTTAACAAAACGGGTGCCAGAATGTTTTCATGACTGACCAGAAGCCACAATACAGGAACAGGGCATATTCTTCACTGACGAAGAAGATAGTAATATTTCAAACGCCCATTGGTGCAGTTCATTTTAATTTCTGTCTTTCGAGTAGGATTAATTTTGAAGATAATAATTTAGTCGATAATTCCAAACGAAATGATCAACCATTTTGCATATACTATACCATTAAACAACCTAATCACTATTTCCACATTCCAAATATGGATATCCTGTTAAAATATCGACTTAAAGTTCATCTAGAAAACCAAAAGTTCACTAACCCCTCCAAAAGACTTGAAAATGCTTTTGGCAACTAGTTTACGACGCTTGGAATTATTCTGCCATCTACACTGTATCCTCCTTTAGTGATATCTACAGGTCTTGGAGAACGCAAATTCTTGTTCGATTTCAGAAAATCAGAGTGCGTGATATAAACACAATTCAACACAATTCAAAGAGACCTCAAGAACAGTTTTCTCTACCACTGGAAGAAAGCGCTTTCAGACCATAAATAATTTCATTATCATCCTTATTTCACATTTACTCTAGAATTGACGCACCATAAAAAGCGTGCGGAGATAATCGCAAGTTAAATACTGTGAACATAGCAGAAGAATACCCTATTCCTGTCACAAATAAATTGAACGAAAACTCTTTTGTAGCTATTACTTCTCACTGATTAAGCTTAGACAACCCTTCCACCATATACCAGTAGCATCAGATGACATAAAGAAGTTTGATATCATCATTCCTTTTGTTCTTTTCAAAAAGCTACATGAATTTTGGTCGAATGGTGAAGAATTACAAAGTGCAGCAGTATACTAGTTTAAAAAATGCGAATATGCTAACAAATCCAGACTTGGAACAACCTTTTATACTCACAACTGATGCGTAGGAATTTTCAATCGGCGCCATACTGGAGCAAGAGATCAAAGGAGTTCGGAGGCTAACTAGTTTTTATTTGCATATGCTACATCTAGTAGAATGTAGGTACGTCAATTTCGGTCGAGAACTCGCAATCCACGACGTGGTGCGCCACGTGTTTAACATCATAATCAACAGCAGATTTTTGCTTTTGCAGATCATGTTCTTTTAGTAAGCTTACTTAGAAATACGTCTTTAACAGCAGCAAATTGCACGGCGGAGTAGATAGACGGCTTTTACGTCATAAAGAATAGTAATTCAACACTTTTCACATAAAGGAGGAACCAAAACTTAATGCATATATGCTTTCAAAGCCAGACGTTTCACCAAAACCGCATTCGCCTTCACTATTCTCAGTGAACTCTCTGACACCCAGTAAGCCCATCTTGACGCAAACCTTCCTACGAACAGAACGAAAAAGCGACACTCACGTTCAGAGACCCGTAGATCGTCATCCAACCAAGATGGAACGCAGACTCACCGTGGGTTACTCATTGTCTACCTTAGAGGTACGCAGCCCAAGATGCCACCTTTACCCATCGGTCTCCATAGCAATGTATTTTACTCTATTCACTCTTTTTCTCAACCGATTAGTATTCCGACTGTTAAACTTATAACGGATCGTCTATGGGATAACAAACGTAAGCAGAACGCTACGCAAATGGTCCATGACTGTGCAACATACCGAAATAATAAAATTACTCGTAACACTAAAGATGGAAAACTTCCCAACAGTATCACGTCTAGCCATCGTCCACATGGACATAGTTCATCTTACTCAGATTCACGGTTTCACCTACCTTATAATTATGATCGATATATTTACTCGATTTCCTGTGGCGCTACCTCTCGGCACCTTTATCGCAGATGAAGCCACTAATGGTTTTATTTCGGCATGGATAGCACATGTTGGCTTTCCTAACTAGGTTATTACCGGTAGAGTTACATGCTTTTTATCCGAACATTTTAAAACTGCCTTGCCTTTCACTGGATGCACTTTGCACCAGACCAATGCCTACACATAACAGTCTAATAGTATGGTTGCGCACAAGCATCTTCGTATAATCTACTGATTTACGTGCATCTACTCAGAATATCACTAACCAACGAACAAGACTCATATAGCACGTCTGTGGAAGGGCATCTGGACATCCGCCTTTGCTCTGTTACACAGATTTATCACGATATTAGCTGAAGAATGCTTCCCTGGCTTACTTCAGAGCCACTACACTGCTTACCTGTACGCCTTATGGTATTTTGCTCAGTATTTGCGCTGGGGTGTTACACACTATCATATATTGGAAAGTTGAACCGCTTCGGAATGTGTGACTTCCGTAGTCTTTTATTTTTGGCGACTGGTTTTGACAAAACGGGATTAATTTTATTACCATGCACACAAACTCTATTTAAATAATGTCAACAAGACAATGCATAATTTTTTTTAATAAAATCCAATTCACCGCCACCAAAAACTACCGTAACAAAACAAATGACGTAATTAAACAACCATTGGTTGCGCGGGCGGTGATAACAATTATTATAATCAAGATAGCGGTCTAGATATAAGCAGGTGAGCAATTGATTACTTACATTTGTCAGTATAAACTAAGAATTGTATAGTGAAGAAAAGGCAATTCATCCAGTAGACCGGTTTTGACCTTGTTGGGAACATATCATGAACTGGCCAGAACTTACCGCCGACTGGGCTCGAACCTGGGCACGTCTGCTTCAAAATCTGATGCTCTAACCACTGAGCTACCCTGCTGCCGGATCTCTTTTGTAATACGCCGTGTAGGAGATCTGTATTTGCGTTTTTGTAGGTCTGTATTATATTTCTGTTTCTATCGATACATTTAACTGTTTTTCATTCAAACTTTAGCCAGCCTAATTTCTATTTATCATGGGCAGGGTGGCTCAGTGGTTAGAGCATCAGATTCCGAAGCAGACGTGCCCAGGTTGGAGCCCTGTCCGCAGCAAATTCTGGCCTGTACATTGATGAGTTCCCAATAATGACGAAATCAGTCTACTGGATGAATTGCCTTTTCTACACTACACAATTTTTAGTTTATATTGACATATTTAAGAAATTTAATGGGTTAGGTGCTTACATCAAGACCGCAATATTAATTTTTATAAATGACGTAAATCATTCGTAAATAATTTCTTAACTTGAGGCTTTTACCTGGCCAAAATAAATCAAGAGATTGAAAATTAGTTTAATGATTTTAATGCAAATGCTTCAAATTACAACACCGTTTCTTTAAAAGGTTTGACTATCTGATTCGACAAAGAATATTATTAAATTAATCAATTTTATATTTTAAATTAAATTGCACTTAGGTTTGCTAAAATAAGCCTTGTGGTACAAGTTCGTCTCACAGATATGTTACATATAAAATTTTTATAAATAAGAAAAATTACTTTTTTAGCAATATTTTAACTAAAAGGGCTGACAGCAATAAAATTTTTCTTGATTCTATACTAATATTGTTGCATACAGATGCAATCCAATTAAACTAAATTATTCGTCTTCCTATGAACATGTTTGTACAGACGAAGTGTTTAAAAATTAAAGGTACCGTACCGTTTGGCCTGATCAATAACAAACCGAAAGCAGTTTTATTGCTGTCGCAAATTTAAGCTGAAATTGTTTTTCATATACATAATTATAAAATAGAATATTTCGCTGAAGTAAATTTTAAAAGCCTTTTTAGCTAACAATAAAGATAATCTTGTTGACTATTACCAAAAAACTTGGATTGTCCAATTATTTTAGGATACTTTGGTGTCAACTTTTTTATTATTTCTATGCATTGTCTCTTAACCTTCGGCTTTAAGAAAATTTTTTTTATAAAAATCATTACAAATCTGGAACCATAATGAGCCTAATTTCTCAACTATAGATTTCATTAAAACAACAAACAGCCATTTAACTCTAACCTTTTCTGTTCGAAATATTCTTTAAAGGTCTTAACAGATTTAAAAGAAGTTAAAAGTTAAACAAATTATAATCTGAAATATATTAGTGCAGGATTATTTAAATCAAAATTTACATTTAGTTTGACAAAAAACTCTATGCATTAATTATCGAAAAGTTAAAAAATCTGAATAGGCTCATTTTTATTTATGTGCATCATAGTACATTCTTAATTTATATCACGCAATTTGCAGTGGTTTTAATTATTTAAAACGAAATTACCCATTTGATATTATATAGAAATTAATCATGCATTTGTATGCTTTTACTTCATAATAAAATACATAAAATTAATTCTCGCCATTCCATTTGTGCATGTGTGATGATTTATTATTATTAAAGCAACGCAAATCTCCATCTAAGGAGAACCAAGAAACTTGTGATATGACATGATATGATATGATATGATTCGATATGATATGATATGATATGATATTGTATGATATGATATGATATGATATGATATGATATGATATGATATGATATGATATGATATGATATGATATGATATGATACGATATGATGTGATATGATATGATATGATGTGATATGATATGATATGATATGATATGATATGATATGATATGATATGATATGATATGATATGATATGATATGATATGATATGATATGATATGATATGATATGATATGATATGATATGATATGATAGGATATGATATGATATGATATGATATGATATGATATGATATGACATGATATGCTATGATATGATATGATATGATATGATATGACATGATATGCTATGATATGCTATGATATGACATGATATGATATGATGTGATATGATATGATATGATATGATATGATATGATATGATATGATATGATATGATATGATATGATATGATATGATATGATATGATATGATATGATATGATATGATATGATATGATATGATATGATATGATGATATGATATGATATGATATATGATATGATATGATATCATAAGATATGATATATGATATGATATGATATGATATGATATGATATGACATGATATGATATGATATGATATGATATGATATATGATATGATATGATATATGATATGATATATGATATATGATATATGATATATGATATGATATGATATGATATGATATGATATGATATGATATGATATGATATGATATGATATGACATAATATGATATGATATGATATGATATGATATGATATGATATGATATGATATGATATGATATGATATGATATGGTATAATATGATATGATATGATATGATATGATATGATATGATATGATATGATATGATATGATATGATATATTATGATATGATATGATATGATATGATATGATATGATATGATATGATATGATATGATATAATATAATATGATATGATATGATATGATATGATATGATATGATATGATATGATAGGATATGATATGATATGATATGATATGATATGATATGATATGATATGATATGATATGATATGATATGATATGATATGATATGATGATATGATATGATATGATATATGATATTATATGATATCATAAGATATGATATATGATATGATATGATATGATATGATATGATATGACATGATATGATATGATATGATATGATATGATATATGATATGATATGATATATGATATGATATATGATATATGATATATGATATATGATATGATATGATATGATATGATATGATATGATATGATATGATATGATATGATATGATATGATATAATATGATATGATATGATATGATATGATATGATATGATATGATATGATATGATATGATATGATATGATATGATATGATATGATATGATATGATATGATATGATATGATATGATATATGATATGATATGATATGATATTATATATGATATTATATGATATTATAAGATATGATATATGATATGATATGATATGATATGATGATATGATATGATATGATATGATATGATATGATATGATATGATATGATATGATATGATATGATATGATATGATATGATATGATATGATATGATATGATATGATATGATATGATATGATATGACATGTTATGATATGATATGATATGATATGATATGATATTATATGATATGATTTTACCATGTATTATATCGTTATTTGTTCAACAAACCCAATATGTGTACATTTCTGCGTGGAAAATCTGGTTTATAAAATTTTGATTTATTTATAGCTGAGAGTTTAAAATTCAAAGGTACCTGTTAGTGTCAAACACACTCGCATGAGTATTAAGTGTTCTTCTTTAGTGACGTGTTTTATTCTTTCCTAAAAATTTACTTTGCCTGCCTTACATGTTATTTAAAAAAACACACATTCTGTCCTCCGCTATTCATAAATCCTGCATCAATAATTTTTTTAGGAAACTCTAAATGAAATACCTGAATGAAACCGTAAATATTACATGTTCTAAGGCTAACAGATGCAGTTTACTAAAAAAATAACCAAAAATTATTTATTTTATACATATCCTATATATTATATTTAAAATATCTTTTAAAATATTTAAAATTTAACTCAATATATACATTATTATGAAAATTTATTAATGCAATAAAACAAATAAATAAAAGTGCATTACTATTTTGTATAAAATTTTGCAGAGTAAACAGAAATTTAGTTGCATAATTGATTTTCATATTGAATGACCTAGTAATTGCGGCAGCATGCATTGTTAGCAGTTTTTCTTAATTGAAAATTTACCTCCATTCTCGAGTAGAAATTAAAATGGCAAATAATTGAATAAATAGGAACAGATAACCCGTTGATAGACAATAAATTACACTGGGACAAATGCAACGAAATATAAGAAGTATCAAGTACATTTATAGTACAAATTGTCGAAAGAACAATACCCGCAAACATGGAAGATGAAATATTTGTTAAATTGTACTATAATAAGGCCTCAGTTCAATTCAATGAAAACTTGTGCAGAACAATTCTATTTATTTATTTAAAATAATATCAGCTTAATTTATATTTATATTTATATCGAAAAATAATTTGGATTTCTTAACTAAGCCATGTTTTATTATTTTAGAACTGATATTTTGCAATAAAATGTACTGATGATTCGTGTTAGAAAAAAAACTATGGTCTATGCTTGTAAATTTGACTGACTTGAACAATTTGTAATTTTGCAGAAGATTAACGGGGCATGTTTAGTCTGAAAAGAAGAATTTTATTCAGTGTTCGATTAATGCTTAAGAGAAATAAAATTCAAAGGGATCTTGTTCTCTGCTGGTGTATAAAAACAAAAATAATATGGTCGGGTACAAGTTTAGACTGTCTAAAATATCTGGTTTTTCTTCTCCCCAATATTTACAATTTACAATCTATTATTTTTTATGCGAAAAATATAATTAAATATTTATAACTCCTTTATTGCTAAGTCCAAAATAAGAAACCGAAGCAGATCAAAGTGAATTTTGAAGATAAATTAGTTGATAATGTGTAAAGTATTCGTGGAATAGTTTACTGAAAAAAGCATGCTTTCGTGCAAATAAATTCACATATTGCCTGTGTTTTCGACGTTTGTCGTTTTACATTTAATACTCGCCAGTTTACATGATAAATTCTCGAGAGAAACAGAGGCCTTAATAATGGCCCATACTTTGCTAGTTCATTTTTAATAATTAAGCAATTTCCAGACAACAACATTAACTTGTCTAATATGTTTCATCAGAGCATTAAGAAGTGTGTGCACACAGTTATATTTTACCATGCAATATCTTGTTTTATAATGAATGGCTCAGTTTATTCGTCAGTGGAATGATCTATCTGTAAGTAACTGCTGCTGCTGGACATTTTCTCAAAGCAACTATAGAACCAAAAGCAATTGGTGCACGCTTAAACTTTTCACACCAAACTGTGAATATTTGCTTTTGTGCACCAGTAACTGTGTTTAATATTAGTTTTTGTAGCACATGTTGACGTTTGACATATGCTACTTCCCTGCAGTGATTAAGGTTTTGTCGACCAGAGTGGTTTCTGTTGTTCCAATTTTTTTGCGATATCATTTTGAGATACATATATATTCCGGCACAATAATTAACAAATTGTGGACGCTAATCAGGTGGCCGAATGAACACGTTTCCTTATTTGTGTAGAGTTGTTTGAGCCAGCACACGTTCTATATCAGTTACTTTACTGATCATGTTTGCATCTGCATGCAGCAAATACCTTTACTTAGAATCAAGATCAGTCATCGGGATGGAGGTTCTATTTGTAAATGTTTGTTGGTGGCCCTAATTGCTATAACCTACATTTTAAAAATAGAAGGAACTATTGTCCAGCAGGTGCGTACATTGAAAGTAGATTTTCTTAATTGTTCTTTTTGTGACCAATCAAACGGTTATATCGCACAATCCATTAACATTAACATTATTATGTAGCGTAGCAAGGAGACTTTACTTGATTTATTGCGGTTTTTCCTTATTAACTGAAAAGTATAACCGCAAATTCTTTTCGACGTATAGTGGTTCGAAAGTTTCTTTTGAATAGTTCGTGTGTAATTATTTTGGATAATATTAGGATTCCCTTACTTAAAAAGTTCTATTTCTTTGGAAACCTTTGCTTTTGTGGATAAATAATATAGTCGTAAATTAAAACTCATATGCATTAGAACATTTGATATCTTAAATGAGAAAAATCGCCTAACTTTTTAAATTTAGTTATTTTTTAACTCAAAATAACAACATCTATTGAATTTACCAACTATATTGATAAAAGGAGTTGCATTGATGCGCACCTGGAATAATTGTAATTACCTGATCTGCGTTTTGACTAACGCAGCTTTCATTGTTCCAGTAATTTTCTTTCATCAATATATTTCGGCCTTGCTTACCGAAGGCCTTCATCAGTTGCATTTCACGAAACAAATGAAGCAAGTGTGTTAGTTCCTCTAGTCATAATATTTATATACCTCAGACTGACCTTTCATTAGATATTCGCCTGTCACATATGTTGTGTGTGTGTACATTTTCATAACCGTTGTTTTCATCTAACTAATTTCGACCAGAGTGACTCTACCCATTGGAAATATTCTAATAATACAATAGTTATAAGTAATAATTTGTCTGACGCGTGCAAAGGGTAAATTAATGTCTATTGACTGCAGTTTCATTTAGATGTACGTACATGTGTATCAAAATAAAATAATTTAACCAAGTTTTTTAGTTATGCATACACATACACATGGACATGCGTGGCGTGCGCCAATAACTGTTATTAACTTCTCTATCTTGAGTACAACCTAGTGGTTTGAATTGTAATTTAACATGTGCATTAGTCTTTCGGACTTCTGGTTTAATCACTCATGGCATGTTTTTATGACGAGTGTTTCTGAATTATGGGTCTCCCCCATCTCAGTTACGTCATTTACATTGAGTGTGTTAAAAAACGAATAGTTATTGCATGCAATTGATAAATTATTATTCAGCCACTCTGGTCGAAATTAGTTAGATGAAAACAACGGTTATGAAAATGTACACACACACACATATGTGACACGCGAATATCTAATGAAAGGTCAGTCTGAGGTATATAAATATTATGACTAGAGGAAATAACACACTTGCTTCATTTGTTTCGTGAAATGCAACTGATGAAGGCCTACGGTAAGCAAGGCCGAAATATTTTGATGAAAGAAAATTACTGGAACAATGAAAGCTGCGTTATATATTGTAAATATTTCTGCTTGCAGCCGGATTTCTGCAAGCAGAAAAATCATGTGCAGGCATTCAGCTTAAACTGGAGGTAACACACGCAATTGATTGGTTCCTTTTTTTCCACAAACTCTCTCTCTATATTTAAATTTTTCTATCTTGTTTTGCCTTCCAATCTTTTTATAAATGTCTCTCTAATTCTGAAAAAGTTCTTGGGGCGTAAACACAATTTTAAAAGTTGTTCCTAGGAATATTTGTGGGCCAGTAAATGCAACAGAGTGCTTACTATGCGTGCGTTAACAATCAAAATACAACATTTTTATTGATATAGTACATGAACCCACGGAAGTCTATGACAGCCGCTTGCTGTATCGACTGTAGCAGCATATATTGTAGTGAGGAAATTGAATGTCATCTAGTAGACCGGTTTTGGACTATATTGGAAACTCTTCATGTAATACACAGAATTTGCCGCGGGCAGGATTTGAACCTGGGAACGTTAGCTTCGAAATCTGGTGCTATAACCACTGAGCCATCCTGCCCACATTACATGCAAATTTCAGTTATGTAATAGCTAATGTTTTTTGGTTAGCCTATCCTTTAGGTGGACTCTATATAGCATCCCTTTATACTTGACGTTCCAACTAACCACCCCTAATCTTATTCTTAGTCATGCTAGGGACCATTCTTCTGAATCCTTCCACCATCAATCATTTTAATAGTTTTTTTCTAGTCAAAAGTACATGCCGTTTATCAGATTGAAAAATTTTATAGCTGCGATCAACGTATATATATATATATATATATATTATCATCGCATTTGATCTAATACTCCCAATAGCCTCATATGAACTATCATTATAGGACAGATAACATGTCACCCGGGAAAATTGACATGAAATAATATATAGTGATAGGATTTTATTCTATTTATATCATCAACATAATCTGAAAGTAATCTAAGATATAAAACGCAATTAATAAAATGTACCGGTCATTTTCTTATTAAGTACGATTCTAGTACATTTAAAAATTGCCGATGGATATTATTTGGTCAGATTTTCTTTCCGGTGGTTCAGTTTAAGCGTCTGTTTTGACCTAAAGATCTATTTCGCCATTATCGATCTGTCTTTATAAAATGAATCACGCCAACTTGGAATATTAAGCCAAATTAAACTATTTTCAAAGGTTTTGAATAAGATGAATGCAGAAAAGCACATTAATGTCAATTAATCAAGTAGATCGCGCTTATTAATTTTTCCAAAATTGGCGCGTCTCGAATTTGAACTAGTGAGAATTTTTTTAGTCTATTAACCCACACACTACTATATTTCAGCCACTCATCTCGGATATATTATATCAGGCATCGTTTTTACCTGAACTTCGAAATAGAAATACCCTATCTATCATCGAAATTGAGATGCAATGCTACTTTGCAAAGTTTTATGGAATAATATTATAACGACAGGAATTCATTATATATATGATGTTAGTATAGATTAATCACAGTGCAAGGTAGTAGAGGAATATATATATATATATATATATATATATATATATATTGATAGTTTCTAATTTCACCATTTTTTAAATGTAAGAACAAATCAACGTACTCCATGGAATAACATTTATTAATAAATCTTATTTCTACCAGTATCTACAGCCATTGTTCTGGATTCGTTAGTATATTCGTTCATCCAATCTCACTGTACATTTGTTGTAACCAATCTCCTCTTCGTTATTCTAGCCTTTGTTTTGTGCAATTTAGACCACTACTACAACATTGAAGTAGAGCTAAATTTGCTTCGCGAAGCGTTGAGAAATAATGGCTATCCGGACTGGTTCATTGAATACAACTTGAGGCAACGCAACAAAATCGTGGCCAATTTGGAAGAAAATCAAACTCCCCAGATAGTAACGCTTAGTGTTCCCTTTGGAGGTGATCTTCCAGCGGAAATCTTCAAACGAAAAGTAATTCGAGCGACAAAAGCACAGTTTCCATCAATACAGGTGAGAGTGGTGTTCAACACAACAAAACTGATGCGCACGAATGAAAAAGATAGCCTCTCTGTGACGTCAACACCTTTGTCTGTATACAAATTTCAATGTACCTGCAACGCTCAGTACATCGGCAGATCAAAAAAGAGGCTCGAAACTAGAATAAATCAGCATCTCCCTCAAAAACTATTAAAGAGGGGTGCAGCTCCTGCACAAAAATCAGCAATTTGCGAACATGTACTACTCACAGGTCATGCTGTTAGTAGTAACAATTTTTCAGTTCTCTACAAGGCAAAAACAGAGAAAATGCTTCTGGCTTTTGAAGCTATTGCAATTAATAAGCTCAAGCCCTGCTTAAACGTGCAGAAAATAATTCAAAAAGAAATTAAATTGGACTGGAATAAAGACATAACTGACATGCCTTTAAAAATAGCCAACGCTTCGCAAAATACGACACATACATCAATTACGGACGCAATTACAATGAAAGCGATGACACACCAAATGACGTTACGCAAAAGGAGTGGTCTAAATTGCACAAAAGTAGTGGTCTAAATTGCGCAAAACAAAGGCTAGAATAACGAAGAGGAGATTGGTTACAACATATATATATATATATATATATATATATATATATATATATATATATATTTACAATAAACATACACTTTGAAAATGGCGCAGTTTTTTTTATTAATAAGAGAAAAAGCATGTAATAACAAAATGGATAATGGTCGTTTATTTTGCGATTACTTACCTTTAATTTAGAATCTTTCATTTTAATAAATCATGGCTTATCATTAAATTATATGGGTGGCAACTATTCTGAGTTTCGGCTATAGTTCTATTTTTGTTTGGGCTGATTTGTAAGTGTATATGGAAAATCAGAATAGTTGCCACCCAAAAAAATCAAATGCAAACTTAGGATGTATATAAATGAAAGATTGTTAAGTTAAAATTAGTATTCTCGAAATAAACGGCCATTATCCGCCTTGTTTTCAAATGTGTTTTATATATATATATATATATATATATATATATATATATATATATATATATATATAATGCATATATGTGGTGCAAATTGCATTGGAAATTGTTTATGACAATGGGTATCGTATTCTCCGGAATAAAACACATTAAAATAACCTTATTTCCTTTGAAATTCGGCAGTACATCTTATACGTGAACAAAATCTAGCGTGAGAGAAATATATCAATAAAATATCGTAAATAGCTGGGGCATTTCCTTGTACTATTCCATTCTGTTGTAATGGATTACATTATAAAATTTCATTAGCATTTATATTGAAGGCCCTTGGTATTGCAGTTTTTCTGTCTTATCAACTGATCGCAATTAAAAATTTCACCACTTTACAGTAGGTAGATATATTACTTACATAACTCCCATATCCTTTCGGTCTATTGCCTAGGATGTATACCTGCCTAGATACTTTTATATATTCTTACTAATTACGACGCCTAAATGTGGCATCTAAGAAGAGAGCTGCTTACGCGAATGAAGCTCTATGCGCAATTTTCACAGCAGAATACGGAAATAGAGCAGCTGCGAAGATGTTAATCATTATTGTGTAAATGGTACGGAGTTTAAGGAAGCAATAAAATGTCCTGCGTCATGTTACTAAGATCAAGCAAAAAAATCTAGGTTGCCACAGCTAGAGGACAAAATTGAACGTTGGATCATCGTACAGAGCACAGCAGATAGAAGCATCTCCACAGTTTCCTTTCGATTCAAGGCGACATCGATGGCATTTGACATGACAATCAGTGATTTTAAAGGAGAACTTTGTAAATCATTTGCTTTATGAAAAAGCTTAATTTCTCCATTCGGACAAGAAATGCCATCCCGCAGCAGCTACAACAGTATAATGAAGAATAGCTTGCCATCATTTGCATCTTCTGTAAGAACATAATTGCTGTTAAATGATTCCTTAAGTTTAGACAACTATACCAGCTGTACGCACCAAGTGGGAAAGATGTTTTGCTTCACAGTCGTACGCGGCTGCTAGGCCATTGCCTAGAAGCTACCGCCAATGGTCATTTTCAGGTTGAAGATAATGTCAAAGGAAACTTTTCGCCTGGAGTCATTGTAAAGAACAACCCAAAATGTTGGATGGATGCATTTGTGGATGAAGAAGAATGGAAGTAAAGTATCCTGTGCGATATTGTGTATAAATTTCGGTAATTAAATTTATAATTCTTTCATAGTACCTTTCCCATGTGCAAAAAAAGAAATTTTGTCAGATCCAGTGAAATTGAAGTAAATCTTGATAAAATGGTCTATACAAGGGTTAAAGTTAATGGGTTTGAAATGCGCCTTATAAACCGGAGTGCCTTAGGGTCGGTAAAATACGGCAAATTGATTTTATGACAGCACTAATGGTAACTTAGTCAAAAAAACAAGGTAAATAAACGAGAGCTCAAATTTGCATTGCCTTGACCAAACAAAGATGTAATTGGAGAACAAAGCAATTGTTTGCAAATTTGCACGAATAAATTTATACAATGAATGCCTATCCGTAATTCTATAAAAGGCAAATGTAACAGGATAAAACTTTAATGTTCTCGCTACGTAAGCGGATATTAAAATGCATAATTCATAGCAGGGGAATGTAACATATTATTTGTTATCTCTGCTATTCTGTAAAGAAACGTTTAGAAGGCAGTCGTCTGCATGTTACAACAAGAAGCAGAATTATTTGACAGAATGTTGCAAATTCTGACGAAGAAAAATATGTTGATAAGAAAAACAACAATAATAATAACTATAATAAATTGAATAATAATAATAATGATCGTGACAAAGATGTTGCTGATGATGAGTAGGATGACGACGAAGATGATGATGATTACGATGTTGATTATGATGATGATGATGATTATTATGAGAATGACGAAGTAGCTAATGATGATGATGATGATGATGATTATTATTATTATTATTATTATTATTATTATTATTATTATTATTATTATTATTATTATTATTACGATGATATTGATAATAACGATAGTGAGGATAATGATGCTGATGATGGTAACGGATGGTTATGTTGCTGGTGTCAATGATGATGGTGATAATAATGCCAAAGAAAATTGCATTCATTATAAAATTAAGGGTTGTGCGTAAGACAAAGGCAATTAAGTATACGATTTGTTGCTGACGTAAATGGCAATACTGCCCATATTGGCATTAATACTCCATTTCCTGTGTCGGCTTTAAATTGTTGCTTGCACAACTCGTTAAGAGTAAGGATGACGGTCTTTTTAAACAAGGTGCAGATTGGATGCTCACATACTAAAACCAAACCAGAAATTTTCATCAATTTGTTCATAAAATATTGGTTTTTGCGATACAGCGCGTCCGTGGATTTAACTTCATCACAATTGGACGATTTATTTCGCAAGCGTTGTGAATTCCTTTATTAGAGATTGTGCTTTTGGTTGCAAGAATGATCGTTGAAGGTAATCGTTAATTTCAAATGAAATGACTCGCATTTCTAATTGAGAGTAAAATATATTTTCGTTGTTTTATTGAAGTATGGAACATGACTATCGGCTAGCATTAAATTGCTTCATTTCATTGGAAAAGAGTAATAAACTACCATTGTACTAAAGTCATATCGGAACGCCGTGTTAAATTTTTAATTTGATAAATGTGGTAGGATGACTAAACTAGATCCGGAAACAAAAATTTAAAAAAAACGTAACTTCAAACTGATAAAAAATAACGAAATATGCGTTATAAACGTTACGTACATCCGAAAATTTCATTTCTCATCATACGTAGGATAATTTTCAACCTCTAAAAATAAAATTAATTTTTAAAATACACATAAAAGCTTGATTTCAACACATTCCCCAAACACTGCACTTGTTAATAAGTAACGTTTTATCGAAATTAGCAATCGCGAAACATATTCGATGAATAAGTCGTAAAGCAGCCATAAAGAATATTCTATCTACTCATGTATAAAATGGAATTTTATCAGCAGTGTGAGACTTGTCCTTTGCGATTTATACTCCAGTATCGATTAGTGAACATATATGATTATTATGAAAAGCAAAATTACTATAAAGTGTAGACGAGAGGAAATTTGAAATGGGAGAGAATCAATTTATATGTGCAAACATCCATTTAAATAGAAATGCATACATATGATATAAGCTTAAATAAATCAGGCTGCGAGTTGTTTTACAACAGCGCTTAAATCAATTTGCAACCTGATATGTGTAAGCGGAAAAATTATTTTTTGCCAATGTATTTGAACAGGAGGCGGTGCAATTAATTATTTGAAATTTCCCAATCTAACAATCTTTTCAGGATTTAAATTTCTATTTCATTTGCACACATATATATATATATATATATATATATATATATATATATATATATATATATATGTTAGATGTTAGAAGATGGAATTCGAATTAATTTTCTAAAAGAGATAGCATGGATTACAGAAGGTGCGAGGAAGAGAGAGATTAAAAAACTAGCGCGGAATGCAGTGCAATGTTCTTAGCTCAAAAAGTTTCCTGAGAATCCAGGCAAATTTATTTTTAATTACACCGACATAAATCTAACGAAACATCAAAATGAAGTTCTCTCTCTTGGACCGAAATACTGCATAACAAAAACTAGAATAAACGAACGTGAAGAAATGCATATGCAGGCATCAATGGAATGCTT
>JAQBSW010008810.1:0-32099 GCA_029291075.1 Eudiplozoon nipponicum
ACTAACGGTTTTATCTCTGCATGGATATCCAATTACGGTGTTCCCAATGAGGTCATCACGGACAGAGGCATTTGCTTCTCATCTGATCGTTTCAAAATCACCTTGCGGTACATGGGATGCATCTTACGCCAGACGACTGCCTACCATCCCCAAGCTAATGGCATGGTAGAGAGAATGCATAGGGAACTCAAAGCAGCTTTAGCAACCTCGTCCATTAATGGCAACTGGGTCGATGCACTACCTTTAGTTCTGCTGGCCATGCGTTCTCGTACTCGAGAATCCATTAAACGTCTGCGTCACAACTCTTGTATGGCATGGATCTACGCCTGCCTAGTCAGCTCCCACGTCTACTACCGGCACAAGATGACCCACAAAACGAAGCTTCCCGCATTCGACTTCATTTCGGTAACATGTCCGAACAGCAGCCGAGACACACGCCTCGTCCAGTCTTCGTTCACCCACAGCTCCACAGCTGCAAGAGAGTACTCGTTCGCAACAATACCGCTGTTGCACCACTACAACCCAAGTATCGCGGTCCTTACCCGATTTTACTAAAACAGCCAAAATACTTCATCATTATGCAAGGCGCTACACCGACATCAGTAAGCATAGACAGGTTAAAACCGTTTATCGAACCACCTGATCCTGAGAGCGTTCAACCTTCTACACACGTCTCAGGCTCCGTCTGCCCACAATCTCAACCTGCTTTGTATAACGCGTAATTAATTTTTTTAAACATTAACATTTAACTATAAAATTTTTTTTAACCTTACGTTAATTTTCGTATTTGTCTCACGTGGCATAACCAGCTGTTCTTAGCTAACAATTGTGTAGCATTTTTGAACAGTTCTTTGGTATTATGCCATCTCTGAGGCAATGTTCGTGTACATATTTTTATGCAATTACCTTTGATTTTAATGTATATATATTTACATTATAATGTATTTCTCACACATGACATTACACTGCCTATTTTGGTATGACCAGCTACTTAGAACTAACGCTTTCGTGTAGCAACACTAAGTAGTGATCAGTTTCATATCATTGTACAGTCCACTTTCAATGCATATCTCAACTTTATCTATTTCACAAAGACCACTCTACAAATGTCATGACCACAACGTAGTGCATTCTAGCTCCTTTGGTCGTATACAAACACATTGACAACGATCCAACCTGCCTAGGTTTTTATCTTAAACCTGGCAAATTCAGAGGCGATTTACCTCGAAATCTTCACGCTGCGGCTCCAAAACTTACACTGCTCTATTTTGCCTCACGTGCTATGACCGTCCACTAGAGCTAACAATTTGTGTAGCAATTCCTAGTGGTTACCTGAAATCATATAATTGTTGAAGCAACCAACAAGCATATTTAAGCCCAGCACTTATGGTTCATCATATTTTGGCTTAACTTGGTTCGAACTCTGTCATGCATTTCTTATCTAGCCTCGCAGAGAGGAATTTTTTTTCAGAGAGGAAAGTGTTGTAACGACACAAATCAATCGCCGACATATTGCGTAAATTAAATTCAAATTTATTTACGTTGCACCAATGAGAAAAAAGCAAATTGCCGTTTAACCACGTTTAACCACGTTTAACCAATAGTATGCAAGTACATATATTGCATGCTATTTAAGCACGGTAATTTACCATGCAAGTCAGTTGTGGCATTTGCCTTCTACCTGCTTCACGCGTGTGCGTTCTGTCGGTTGTCAATACGTGTGCGCTCTGTCGGCTGTCAATACCTACTCATCCTGTTGCGGGATACCGGAGAGACGAGCCAATTGAGTGCAGGACCTGCAGGACACTATCCACAACGCGATCACAGCTCAACCACGGGAGCAACAAATCAACCAGAGTCCACCCAAGGCTCTAGGACATCTTCAACGCTGAAGACTACAAGAGAACGCATTACCCGGCCCTCTTAAGGGCCCCCATATCAGTAACTAATCTCTATTCAGAGCACCTTAACCGAGTTTGTAACGTTGTACGGCATTTACTTGAAGCCGGGGGCGTTTACAGATATTTAAAAATATTGAAGGTCATTTTTCTGTTCTGCCGGAGCTTATAAATATAATATTTTTCTACGGTGGCGATACTGCAGAACCTTAAAATAGCTTGATTAATGTTCAATAAGAAATGTGTATAACAATGTAATTACACTATACGCCAAAACTTAGTGACTGCAATTGTTTAAAAGACTTTTAGTTGTAAATTGGTTTTTTTGTTAAACTTGCTATTTATTTAAAATGGAAGTTCATGATAATGCGAACGGTAAGGATCTTAAAATAATGTATTGTTATTATTTTTACTGTTTTTCAGCCGTAAAGAGCGAGCTGTACGTTGTTGGTTTTATATTTATAATAGGAAAAACTATTCGCTTATGTATAATCTACTTCAAGATAATTTTTTATATTAATTGAATACTAAAATAAAGCTGAAAGCATTTACTTTATAGGTTCTCATTTCTCTGACTAATGAGAGTTCCATGGACGCCAATTTCACACTTCCACGATTACTATGATGATAGGTAAAATTCGGGAAACCGCGTTAACTATTTAGATTTAAATCAACATCCCTTCAAATAGCCTCCGTTAGGCTAACTGTCATAAAGCTCTTGGTCATGTATCGTGCTTCATATTTATAGAATTTATCCATCCAATTAAAATGATATGAAAGTGTTACTAAATCTGGACGTTGATAGCTCGCTATCTGACTGATTTCCGCAGTATATGTAGACGAAAACGAGAAACCTAAAAAAATGTAACCGAGTTAATACGTATCTAGAATCTAAGTTTAGATCCTTTCAGTTATGTTAAAAGCAGTAAAATTCGCGTTGAGAAATTTCATGAATGTATTATATATAATGTTGAATCATTTTTTTCAAGAAGACGTAACTTATTTCACTGTTATGCGACCAACATAAAAGGGCACAACCAGGACGCAACTTATAGCAGAAACCTGGAACTTTATCAATCTAAACAAAAAAGATTACAGAAGCAATTATTATAATTCTTAAAAACAAACGGTTTTAGTAATAATGCATTTATTTAGCAACAAAGGCCGGAGTTTTGAAGGAGAAGCGCTTTCATCAACATCCTGTTAATTCAGGTGTTTATATCAAGACCGCAACCTTGATTATAATAATCCTGTTAATTCGTTCTGATAAAAAGGAGATTCCATTTGACTAGGTAGGATCGACTAGCGTACAAATCGTGAAGAGTCAATGTATAAATGCGGGATTTGCTGGTGTTGGACAAACGAATTTAAGTTAGGCGCAGTAGGACCAAATGCAGAATTCGACCGACTGTGTTCTTTGTCGTAGAATTTGAGTTTTTTAGGGTAGTATTGACTAGGATAAAGTCGACTAAATTGAATTTGAGGAGAGTCAGAGCGTCAGTGTCGCGTGCAGAGTTCACTGGCTTCCGTTGAGCGAGTTTACGACTAATGGAAGGCGAAGAGGAACCAGCGTCCAATGTATACCGCCAGATGGTCCAGTAGACTTTTCGAGTTTCCGATCATTTGCTGAAAGAAATAGAGATCTAGTAGAGCAATTTCTGGCAAAGTAAATATTTGGATGTGGTAGGATACAAATGAGAATAGAAATGATATCGTGGAGTCCAGGCTTGATATTTAGAATCAAAGACGAATAGTTGAAATTGGAGGCTAGACAGAATAGACTTGCTCCGAAACTATATAGAAGCCTAGGGGTAGAAATAAGTATCAAGGGTTATGAAAGAACCAATTGCGCTTCCATTCAGACGTCTCGCATAGGAATTTGTTAAAGAAGTGATTGTGAGTCGCCTTTTTAAGCCCGTGTTGGGATAGGAGTTTTATTTCTGCGGGAAGAGCGTACAGAACACTTGTGGCCTTGGAAAAGGGATAGATTTTGTTAAGTATATTGGGAGTGTGATTGGATTGGATTGAAGAGATGCTGTAGCGTAGTGGTGAGTTGGGTGATTGAAATTTGACAGTGATAGGCAAGTTGTGATCTTATGAATGAAAGAAATGACTCGTAAGTGACGGGTAAACTATAGCGGTAGAGGGTTAGCCAGGAGTCGACATTCTTGATAATTCTGGCTGTGAGGGAAGACTCTAGAAACCTGGAAGACATCTGTTCGATGGCGTAAAAGGAGGCTGGAGGGGGAGGGCAGTAAAATTCGCTAGTTTTAGAGACCAACATAAACTAAAAATATTTAGATCTTGGTTGTATGCTTTGTTTAAACATCAATATAATTTTATACTCATTCGTCAGTATAAACTAAGCTTTGCTTAGGGTGGAAAAGGCAATTCAAGCCACTATTTATATTAGCATGTTAGGCCATACGTGTCTTTTAGTGACATATAATAGTAGACTTGATAGAATGATGTCCCTGCTTATGTATATGTTGAATTATTTTGATCCGTAATTCCAACGGAACATACAGTCTAGGTTGGCTTCTGCATGTTTCACACATTAACCACTGATCTCCAACCCTCTGGCGTGAATCGCTAATATTATTATTGAGCAACCGATTTTCCCTTTGCTTAAACCATTATGTTCCAGCTTAGTCCAAGCCGTATCTAAGTGCTCTAGTTGTTCTTTCCGAGATCGACTAAATAAGATGATGTCACCTATGTACACTCTAGAAAATGTACGACCCTGAAGAACGTCCTCTGTTAAACGCTGGAATTTATGGTTTGCATTCTTCAGATAAACTGGAATTCCTACGATCCACTTTGAGTAAATCGCCTTGCTGTAAAAATGTGTAGATCCCGCCTCAATGTTTATATTATAGTACGATTTTTGCTGGTCTAACGTAGTATGAAAATCATACTCCGGTATATTCCGGAGCTATGTACTATGATTCAGTAGCCGATAGTCGTCATATGCCTATCATTGCCTCGATTCGGGTTCGAAAACTACTACTGTTAGTGACGCATAGTTGGAATTTTGTCGTCTTCAAATTCATTTCTCATGTAGTTGCTAGAATTCTTCAAATGGACTGCTTAACTTTTCCTGACGCAATAAGCCAGTCGTCTGCGCTGTTCTCTCTGGTTAATATCCCCTTTGAAGTTCGCTAACCAAAAGCTCAAAGAAGTTAGATGGTTGCTTACCAATAATGGTTTATTTTAACGAATGGTGTTATTTTAAGGATATTTCTCTTTGCACGGCTCTGTCATCTTCCAAGTTGTTTCCGCAGTAGTCTAAAGCAGGACAATTGATAGCACTCGTAGGTCGGTAAAATCTTGATTAATTTACATCTCCAAATGTACAGCTTGTCTTTTGCATTGATTGACGGGTTCTCACCGGTCCCGTCGCTCTGAAGCCGTCCACAGGTATACTGCCTAAAATGCTGTTTAACCATTTTTTCGAATTTTTACCGACGTTTCGGAACTGCCTTCCTCAGGGCTGCCAAATTACAGATAAAATTGAGTTGTCTCAAGGTGTTTTTCTATGAGTATGGTGCCAACAATGATGAAGGAACAAGAAAGGAAATGCCGAAAACTTAGGAAAAGTACGGCGAAATTTGGTTCAACGCCATTTAGGACAGTATATTTGTGGACGGCTTCAGAATGACGGGACCAGTGAGAACAAATAAAGACAAGCTGTGCATCTAGAAATGTAAAGTAATCACGATTTTACCGAACTACGAGTGCTATCGATAGTCCCGCAATGTACTACTGCAGAAAAATCGTGAATGTAATGATTTTCTACATTTTGTGTGAACGAAAATATGGAAGTTTGTTCGGTTTTTATATTGACTAGCAGAGTGACATTTCATGCTGAAAAATGGGATTAACCAATGCTTAATAAGCTTAATAACCTGTAAAGTATGTATAATTTTCAGTGTGCCATTTTTGTCTTAGTAATATAAATTACTATATTATAAAGCTAGTCTATGTAACCAGGTTAAAAAAAGAAAATTTTTCACGCGGGAACTCAACTCGACTGCTTTATATGGTAGATTATGAAATTAAAGCGAATTAAGTTGGCTTATATATATTCATTACAAAACGATGAGAAGGAAGTGCGGAACGCACCTACATGGGCACGCACACACAATTTTCAATTTCATGTTCAATTCATATTTCTTTTTTGGCAGTGACTGAACACATTGTTTATAAAAATTCTAATAGGTGGTTTATAATAGGTTTTCAATGAAAGAAACGAAAAGGAGTAGCGAATCTCGGAAGCTTTCAGCTGCTACATCCGTAATCCGCATTGAAATAAACGAATCGAATATTAACCAGTGAATTGGGCTTTCACTTGCGTGCGTGTTTTCCTTTTCCTGCTTGTTGTATAATTTACGCATTTCATCCAACTTAATAAATTTTGAGTTTCAAAATTTACTATATAGCGTACCAGATGTTGTAGTCGATTTGAATTATGGAATAAAATGCCTTTCTAAAAATTTGTTGTGTTGAGCTGCTTTTTAACCAAGTTATGCGTCAATACACCAGTTATTTCTAAATTCGAGCTATTAAGAGGAACCTTATTTAATTCAATATAAAATAATTTTGCTCCAAACAGCACATTTAAATGATTTTATAATAAGCACATTCTAGACTGGTTGGCATTACATATTACTTCCGAATAACAAGGGTTTTATATTTGGAGACTCACTTAGAGATTTTACGCAATATGTCTAATTTGATCCTTATAATGAATTTTTTTTAATTTTTAGAAGAACAACAAAGTTGTCATTCAGAATCCATACGTGAAAAGCCCGTTGATCCAGGAGAACTTATATTGTTCGGTGCGAAGCAGATAATAAGGTTAGTAATTTTACCAGATAACTACGTCTACTGCATGGTAGATTCAAGTAGATCATTAACCGATAAGGCAGTTACCTAGATCCCTCTGCGGTAGCCGGTTTGCTGCTACGTCCTTCCGAAAAAATTATGAAAATATTCTAAAGGCAAATATAACTGGTCTAGATAGCGAAAATCCGAATATGCCTTGGTCCAAGATAAGTTCCACTATGCACAATGCAGGTACTACTGTATGTGGAATTGCAGGCCCCCTTAGAAATTATCACTGGCTCTCTGTAAAATCTATGGAGATACTCGAAATAAGGCGCCAAATTCCACCTAGCTCGACTCATAATAATACCCGTCGCAATATAAGACGCCAACTTAAGCGCAGTCTAAAAGGCGATCTCGAAAACTTTTGGAACAGAAAGGCTGAAGAAATGGAAGTAGCTTTCGCGTCAGGTAATAGTCGCTGTTTGTTCCAACTTCTCCGCGCAACGGGTCCGAGAAAGTTAAAAGTTAGCGAAACTATAAATGATAGTAACAACCAGTTAATAACCGATAAAATAAGTCGTCTTGACAGGTGGGCTGAACACTTTAGAGATCAATTTTCTTGACCACCCGCGTGAGTTCCGATTACCGAAAGCATGTCTGCATCAACAATGTAGAATGTTTGTCCCGAAGAACCATCTATTTTTCCTTTAGGTGGAGCTCATATGGCATTCATTTAGACCCGAAGTTCCAACTAACCATCCCCAATCTGTCATTGCTGAACAGACACCACACTACATGGGGAAGTGGTATTGAAATGAACATTTATATAATTAAACAAACATTTTTTGCGCGGGTGGTCATAACAATTATTATTATCAAGGTTGCGGTCTTGATATAAACACCTGACCCATTAATTACTTACATATGTCAATATAAACAAAGAATTGTATAGTGTAGAAAAGGCAATTCATCCAGTAGACCGGTTTCGTCCTTATAATTACAGATTGGGGATGGTTAGTTGGAACTTCGGGTATAAATGGATGCCATATGAGCTCCACCTAACGGAAAAATAGACTAACTAAGTTATATTAGTTAGTATATAACTAAAAATTGTGTGCAGTGTAGTGTGCGGCAGGATGGCTCAGTGGTTAGAGCACCAGATTCCGAAGCAGACGTGCCCAGATTCGAATCCTGTCCGCTGCAAATTCTGGCCAGTACATGATGAGATCCCAATAAGGACGAAACCGGTTTACTGGATGAATTGTCTTTTCTACACTATACAATACTTAGTTTATATTGACATGTGTAAGTAATTAATGGGTCAGGTGTTGGTATCAAGACCGCAACCTTGATTATAATAATAATAATAAGTATAGCACATGTTGGTTACCAACAACGTATAACTAACGTTGACATCCGTAGACGTATTTTTGGATCTGACAATAAGTGCTCGTCGTTAGAAAAAAAAAGTCTCCGTCAACTTCGTAGGCTCGGTCACGTTTTGCGTATGCCCTCATTTCGATTGTCCAGTAGAGCTCTTTTCTCTCATCCAGCACCGAATTGGCGTAAGAAACAAGGTTGGCAGATTTTGACATGGCAGAAACAAAAGAAGTCAATTACATACAAATTGGGTAGTATGTGACCAACTCGTCTTCCAGTATGGGGTCCTCGTGCGAATCATAGTTCTTGGTTAGAAACCATTTGCGATATGGCATTGAATCGAGCTCAGTGGCGGTCTTGTTACAGTTGTCTAGTAGAATCATCTTTGTGACCTTCCTTTCTTAATAGGGCAAAGTTAGCTGCGAGGCTCGGTTTGTTTATGACGTGATACAGTGAAATCCACACGGAAGCTGTATTGCTGATGTCGCCTTGCCCGAATGCTAACTTGGCCATAATGGTGTTGGGGAGAGGTTTAGTTTGCCTTATTTATGTGAGTTATCCTGATAAATTTTCTCATAGTAGCAAGGTATTATCTCTCTCTCTCTCATAAATCTCAATAATAATTTGTCTAAATTCACTTATATACATTTTCACTCCTTATGGTTATATGGCAGTGAAACATTGGTCATTTTTGACTTCTGTGTGGCTGGACATGATGATGATGATGACGTTCTCGCGGATTTCGTTCATACAAGTACCTTTTGATTTGTGCAAAAACGATAAGATGTGCTCAAATGATCTATATCTCGAGTAATGTTGTCAACCAATAGAACCACTCTCATACTTGAACGAATTCAGCCATGTACGTAATGGCGTCAGTAGCCCAACCTCAGAATGTGTAAAAGGCGTTTTATGGTAACATCCCATCCAGCGCAATAGCGTTTCTGAAGGAGGTTGAAGGGCGAGTGCTTGTTGAATAGAGGTGGGATATAACTGGTAGAATCGTAAATTTTGCCCCTGGCTGGCACCTACTGACACTCAGCTGACTAATACGAATCGAGCGAACGCACTTGTTCACACACTTATCTAGTGGATAGCAGCTATAAGCGGTCATTTCTTATGTCCAAACTGCACAAATACTAATCTGTAGCATAATTGATTTTGTGACTAGAGTTTGTGCTCAATTTTATTGACGGCTGATTGCAAACATTTTTGCAAAATTTGACAAAGGCCGCTGTAGCGAGGCTTAACTGTCCAGGAATCGTGGAAGAAGCGGATCCATCAGGTTCCATAATAGATTAATTGACACTATTAGCACAGTGACGCACTTTGAACTTTGCTCACAGAACGATATTGCCAGTGTATTGAAAGCGAAAAATCTGTGGCTGACGTCGACCTAGATTCCTGGTAGCGTAGTAGAGATCTCAGCATTTTATTGCTAACCGCGTTTATTTAAGGAAATGTGACTAATTTAGGAAATTTGTGAGTGGTTGACAAGCCTCGCTTCAGTAATAGAAGGGCTGGTATTTCATACCCAGACAGATTTCTGGTAATACGTCGGATCTGAACGTGCAACTTGTGGTGGTCACTACGCGTCGGCGCAACTTCTAAGTTAATAATGCACGAAGTTAGTGCTGAACCCCATCCACTGCATGACTGGTAGCTAACTTCTTGCGAAGCTTACGGGCCTAGCACACGTGGAAAGGCGATTATTTTCTCATTCCAATGCAAATGTTCTGCGTAGGCAGCCTAATTCTAGAAGCTGTAACCATGTTCGCGTCAATAAATGATTAGTCGATAGAGAATACTTTCTTTAAATCAATCTGATTTGATATCTGGCCTTGAGCGATGTTTGTATATCCTAATGATTGACAGTGATTTCAATGTCACACTTTTTCAGGGTTACGCCGAAAGCAAAGCTGTGGGAAGATTGATCCTGGCTCAAATTAGCTGTCAGTGGCATCGGGCTCTCCAAATTGATCCTTAGTTCAAACCCGATCAGGGCGAATTGATTTTTCCAGCATTACAGGTGGAATTTTGTCTCCACGCGTAGTGACGGAGACTTTGTTAGTGGAACGATGACATGCCATCGTATTCAAATTCACGACGTTAAAATAATTAAACTATGGTTGTCCCCTCTCTAGGATTCGTTTTGATATGATTGGTGCCCTACTGATTTAATCAACACGTATTTTAACCGCTAGAACCGGATGAACCTTTGTGACATACGGCCACCTGTGTTTTAAAGGTCAACGCCTGGTGAACTCCTACAAATTGCTCCATCATATAGTCTTCCCGTCTTCATAATTTGGCATCTATACTATAGTCTACTTCCGTCGAACGCTGGTATATATAAAAAAATCCGGCTATAACGACTGCAACAGTCCCAATGACGAATTAAAAACACAAATAAGGGGTTTAATACTTGGATTTGGAGATTAATACAAAAATTTTTAAAAAGCCAGATGATAAGAGGGAGGGTTAATATTTTCCCATATAAAATTAATTTAGCGGAAGATCGATTAATTAACTGATGCACTGAAATTTGTCAACGACGTGCCTAGACAACACAACCTTATACAATTCACGTTCACATTTCTTGAGCATTGACTAGATTTATTTTATTCAAAAGTGTCGAATTCACTCTTGGTTTTATTAAATGCGTACTGGCCTTTCGTGTGTTGAAATTGACAAAATTATCTGCTGTCCACGATTTAATACAACCATGAAGTTGTCTCGGCTGTGCTCCCATTGTAATGGCCAATTCCTGTTGAATAACGACAGATAGCTCCATCATCCTACATTTGTTTTGTCTAAATAGTCTGACTTCTGTACTGCAGGCCATTCCCCTACTACTCAAGTTAAGTTAATCAAATGCGGCTAGAACAACTGTTTCAGTTCACCAGAAGCAAACAAAGGCTTTAGCACTAGAATTTGGAGACTGAAAATAGCCATGCTTGTTTGGATAATATAGCCTCATTATAAAATTATTCACAAAATAATTCAAAAAAGGGTGTATTCAAATAACAGCACACATTTAATATTGGAATGTAAGCCGAAAGTTTACATTTAAGACATAAGAAGTAGTCTCTACGCAACCCTCGGTTGTCCAATTCTGGTCATCTGGGTGACAGAATAATCGCAGATTTTATTCCAAAGTTAAGATTCAGAAACCTGATTAAATAGTATACAGAGCTTAGCGTATGATTGTTTAAAACTGATGAACAAATATATACATTATTTCCGTGGCTCACATACAAATATAACTGCTTAGTTTCTTGGCGATCCAAATCAAAATGCATGTAAAATATATAAATATAATTCAAAGATAACTAAGAAACATGGCTATCAGTTTATAATGCAATTTTCGTGGGCTTTCTAAAATAAGGTAGATTAAAATAAAATGATAATGATCAGCTAATCAGTCACGCATTAGGCCATACCTCTAAAATTGATACGATGGTTTTGCCAGGCACTCAGCTGTATTTAGCTGCACTACCACACGTATTCCGTCAGAATTTTCTTGCATTCAATAAAGAAATACGTTGCTAGCACTCGGGGAAACCCTGCGCTTCCGTTAGATCACATTTTACTACAGTTGGTAAAGTGATTCACGGTGTCTTAAATGCTGTAAAGATCAAATTTATAAAATCCTCGTTTATCCCCCGGCAATAAAAGATGAGAGCTTATTTTCTACCTCGTCTAATAGGAAAACTCGTTAGTACTCTGAGTTTGTTGTAAAACTAAGAGGATTTATCATCCTGGACCGTTAGCTTCACAATACGCAGTGGATGAGGGTGCATGCTGACATAATGTTGCTACTGAGTCGGAGTCGACGTCGAAGCGTTACGACATCCTTAGATTGTACGAAAAGGTAATGTATTTGAGGCAATCATTCTGCCAAAGTAGTTTGGGAGCCTGGAGTTGTTGAAGCGCAGTACGTAAATCACTTACAAAATCTCATCATTTCATTACACATTGCAAACGGAATGGCTGTGCATTAGGTTTATCCTAAATCTTGTTACGAGATGAATGTCAAAACTCATTCTTTTGATGCCATGACGGTGACTTGCAGTCTCATAAAGGGCAGCAAAACTGCCGAAGTCGATGGCCTACCTTTGGAATTTTCTTTGTACTAAGCGATAAGGTTTTGGATGGACATAACCAAACTTATTGTTAAGATATGGGGGGAGGAATCCGTCCAAACGGAGTGGAATAGTGCTTTTACGATGCCCATTCACAACACGGTGAAGCTAGTTTTCTTGCCAACAATCGTGATATTAATTTGCTCTGTACTGCATCAAAACTGATTACTTATAGGATTTTTAGAGAGATTTGTGATGAGCGAGAGAAGCAAATTAGGCCAATCTAGGCTATAATTGAGATGCGTCGGATTCACTGTATTCTCATGTTGCTTAATCTTTATCAGTGACCCATCATGACTACTTTTATAGACTACTTAGCTGCTTTCAAGTCTGTGTGGCGCTAGATATTATGGCGAACTAATATTGATTATATATTCGTCAACATTTTTTTATTACTTGAAACCTGCTATGATAACTCATCATCCAGTATTTGAATTAGTGTCTTTCCGGAACGAAGATGTGTCATGTTTCTTATCTTGTTCATTTATGTTGTTAATAAAATCTTTGCTGATATCAACGCAACCTCTCTCGGTTGGGAGATCGATGGTGTCGACTGGCTTGTTGAACTCGAATACAATAAACATGCTGGTCTGCAAACGGGAAAAGAAGACAAACTTCTGACATGCCTTAACTTTGCGAAGGATGTGTCCTTTTAGCTTGGTTTTAATCATAACGCTTCGAAAACTATTACTGTGACCAGTTTTGAAGAGAAGCTTAGGACTGTGATGATCATCACGCTGCCACTTGTCGTCAACAAATTTTTCGACCTGGAATTCTTGGTGCAAAATAACAGATCTGCTTCTGCTGAGATTAGCTTTTCTGTAGCAGCCTTTAGCAAATGAAGCAAGCCTCTTTCGAGAAGTTCGTCTAATTCACTAAGCGTTATATTGAGTGTACTGTCGCCCTACCTTAATGCTGTTGAAATATGCAATATAGTCGACCTTAGCTGATTTTGTCTGCACAGTTTTGTAAATTGATGAATTCGCTCCTTGTTTTGTAAATCTTTCCAATTATTTTGTCTAGATGTGTAAATCATTAGCAAAGTTTAGGAGACATTCAGTTCTATTCGGTCGCTTTTTGATCCATCATCGGTATCGAATCTTGCTATTAAATGTCACTTGTGTTGGTAGTTACAGTTTTGGAGAAGACCATTGACCCATCCTACTCGTCGGGATTCTGAGGAAACTGGGGGATGGGAAGGGCACGCAGAAAGAGTTGAAAACGACCTGATCTTGTGACTTAACACATATTGGTTATCTGAATACGCCGCACTGCCAGGCCGATTGAAATACTTGTTGAGGTGGCCGCCCTTATTTTGCAAAAAAGTCTTTTCCTGAAAATGGATAAACATGTGCAACAAATCTTTAGAAGATAAGTGTTCCTGCAGCCGATATATTTATCACTTATATCTGAAGTGTTTCCAAGGTCAAGTGAGAGCAGACTTCGGAAGATCACACATACGTGCTTATTTTGTATCTGTATTAACAAAAGCTCATTAACACACTGCAATCGATGCGAAGGGTTAGAGCTCACATACATGCATAACCTGAAAACAAAGTTAGTTGACATTTGCACAATAGCTGGAGATAAATAATAGCTTAATATTACCAACGCGACATGGACTGCATCGCAGTGTACGAACCTATTCCAAGTTTATGGATGTATCCGTTGTGTTAACAGTAGTTTTTCTATCAACAGAGTATGGGCACTGCCCATTAAGAACATAAAAATAATTCCAGTCTGTCAAACGTATCGAAATTTCTAGTTAGCGACAAGGTGACTACTCAGTTTTGTTTCGAGATTAGTATCGAAGCTAATTTTAATGTGGTTTTGGCCAGATTTTGGTGCCATAGGTGAACGCAAAGCCGTTTAATTCGCTGGACTTCCTTATGATTAATACAAGTTAGCTTATACATTTTATTTTGTATTTGTTCTAATGAAGTCACTTATATATTATTAAACTTCAATTAACATAATAAATTCAATATTCTCCAAAATGGTATCTATTTATTTGTCACGAGGAGCTATATATGCTTATTTGATATATTTATTAAAGAAATAGATATTTCCTATAGTTTATTAACACAGACATTGCATGATAGTTAAATTATATCTAAGCTTTACCAAATGTGGCTTTATTTGGACTTTAAATGGCTTCAGAAATCTTGGAGCTACCCACTGCGTTTTTGTGCAATTATCTTAAGTTATTCTTGAGATGATTCTTATTTTTCTGGGTTTTGGATTTCTTGTTTGATTAGTCTGGCATATTTTTATTATGAGGAACAATTACACTTTAATCTATTCAAGTTGTTATTCAATAAGCTACTTTTATTTTTTATAAACTCCGCGTTGCGGAGAACTAATATTTGTATAAATGTTTATTAGGTTTTGCATACCTAGTAGCAATGTGGTTTAAATATTAATAGATAAATATACGAGTCGGCATGACAGAAAGGTATGGTCTCACAAATGCGAATGTGGAGATTGGATTGTACGTTCTGGTTCTATTTGAACTTATTTGTTTTATTGTTTATCTGTTTCTTTGGTAATATAGAATGTTCTTGGTCCTTTGTTGCATAACGGAAAATGTCTGTTGGTATTAAAGGAATAGTTATGAGTGATTACACTTTCTTTATTTTCTGTTTTACTTAATGGTAATGTTCATTCTAATAGCCATGTATAACATGTTATTGAAGCTTTATTCTAGCTCTTAATGATACATTATTTGCAAAAATTATTGTCTCATGAATTAAAGCATTTGAAAATGGCTTTTATATTTTAAATTCTATTCTATTTGGAACACTTTTGTACCCATATTTATATACTGTTTGTTACGGAGACCTAATTTATGTACAATTCCGTATTAGATGTTTCGCACCTAGTTTCAAATTAGTTCAAATACGACCAGAAGGATAAAACAAATTCAGCATTGACGAAAGGTATATTTTCATGTGCACATTCCTTTCGTGCTTATTGGCGACTCATCATTAAGGGCCGGTTTAACACGCTATACTTGACCAAATATGTAGTGGATATGGGGGTAATACCACCCCCTACTGACTAGTCGCCAGTTAGCACAAAACGAACATGCACATGCAGTTATACCTTTCGTTCAAACTGACTTTTTTATCCTTCTAGTCCTATTTAAACTAATTTATTGGTAGTTGCGCAACACCTAATGTACAGTTATGTTCCCAGATGGCTTATCTTAGTATAATTAAAGTAAATATAGAATAAATTATAACAAAAAGGCTTAATAAAATTATCGTTGTTAGGCAACTATGACAGTTGGCTTGAATCGCAGCTCAAGTAGACCATCACTCTATCGTGCGGAACTGTACTCATTAGCCAACAAACAGTTGGATTAAGCAATTATTTATTAGATGTTGCGCACATAGTAACGAATTTGTTCAAGTATGACCAGAATGATAAACCAAAGACAGCACATATATTAGTTCTCCTCCACAAACTTTATCAAACAGTTGGATTGACAAAATTTTTCAGGTTTATAGTGGAATTTGGGGTCTGAATAACTTCGCCTTATCTTCTACGCGGACACGTATGTATGTATGTATGTATGTATGTATATATATATGTATGTATGTATGTATGTAATGTATGTATGTATGTATGGATGGATGGATGTAGGTATGTAGGTATGTATGCATATTTGTATTTATGTATGTATGTATGTATGTATGTATGTATGTATGTGTGTGTATGCATGTATGTAGGTATGTATGTATGTATGTATGCATATTTGTATGTATGTGTGTGCATGTATGTGTGTATATATGTATGTATACTTATAAATATACCTATGTGTTTCTGTTTATACAAATGTACATGTTCAATATATGGAAAAACAACTAAAAAATTAGGGATATTGTAGTATTATTTCACCTGATGTATTATTGATGTAACGGTCTTCTATGTGACGGCTTTTATGCTGTTTAATTCATTTTTCTCATTTAAAGCTTCGCTTCAGTGTTTTGCCGAATTGTAATACCTCTTTGATATAATGTTAAAGCTATATGGATGTGAAATATTTGTATGTTTCCTAATCATTGCACTATAAAGAATGGAACGCAATTTTGCTGCCGTAAATATCTTGCGTTTGTCCAAATCCTTAGAAATTTATCATCTATTTTTTGGTGAATCCTAGGAGGTTCCAGCAAGGTTGTCCTGAACCTTGCCACTAATACAGGAACATAGCTAACTCTCTCTTGTAAACAAATGCATTTGTGTAATGTTCCGCTCAGTAATGCTATTATTTAAACAGTTAGTTGAGATCGCTCGCAAACTGCAGCGAAAGTTAGGAAAGCGGTGGCTGAAAACGCTGTCTTTATTATTAGAGCAGATTAACGCGTTCATACAAACAATTGACTCGAGACTGCCTTCTCCGGTTCTCCAATGTTTCACCCAAGAGGTGTCTTTTCAGTTCTATAGCCTCAAGCTGCTCCGGAGCGCTCTGGACAGCCGCCAAATCTCTACTAATTCAAGGGACTCGTTTAATGCAGCTTCATTGTTTAGTGTATTTTGAGCGTTTACTAAGTTCTGTATTACTTTTAATGTCATTTTTTATTACTCCGATGGGTATCTTTATTCTTAACAATGGTTATTTTTTCTATGTTTACTTAACTAAAGAATGGTTATTAAAAATTTCTTAGTAGAATAATATGCTCTAATACACGATTTATTTAACTAATACGTTATCCTCGTTTAATATTCTGTTTCAGCCTCTTCGTTCCAGTTACAATTTGTATTCTCTTCGTCGTGTTATCAGCTCGCACACTAACCTTCTACCAATCAACTGATGTCTATTTTATTTATACGCCTTTTCATACACCCGGCGGAACTGCTGGCACGCAAGTGTGGCAGACAATTGCGAACACTGCTATTTTCATGTCATTTATTGTGGTGATGACGTTTTTCATGGTTCTTCTGTTTAAGTTTAGATGCTATAAGGTTGGTTCGATTGCTATACTTTTTATAATAACATGCATGTCTGTTTTTGTATTTTGTTATGTAGAAACCAAGCTCGGCCCCTAATGAAAGCAACGCATATATCGTGCCTACCGGTAAATTATACAAAGCAATTGCTTTATTTTCTTCACGTCTGTTGCCAACGAAGGCACTCCTTTTACCTCCGGATAAAAAGTGACACCTTCATTAAAGTAGGCTGGGATATATCTTCACAAAAACTGAAGATATTCGGATTTTTGTGTCTATTTTGGATTACGTCAATGAGTGAAAATAGTGGAATATGCGCGAAGCTAATTATATTCCTGATTCACTTGATTTATTAACACACATGTATTTAAGTTCCGGTTTACATTTGAAGAAGAATAGCAACTCATTGTTAGTTCCTTTGAATGCGAACTTCCAATATGTTGTGCGAGATTGTTGAGATTTCACAAAATAATAGATTCAGATGTTACTTCATTCTTGCTCGCAATGAAGCAGCTAGATACCGAGAATGTAATATGATTCTTTTATTTAGGAAAATATTTTTGTAGTTGCCTTTGCGTGAAATAAACTCACGAGGGTCCAGCAATAAGAATAACAGATTTTATTGTATTTTCTTTTGTAACTGTTCGCTATATGCGTATTTTATACTCAGGTTAGTTTGCTATCTTATATTAGTAACTTTCGGTTGCTCATATCATTCTCGTTAAGCATACGAAGTCGTTAATAGGTGTGTTAATAACTATCTTAGTTAATATTATTGAATATGATTCTTTGCTTCATGCACGGGAAATCAACTGGCTTTCATAAAAGATCAGTGACAACGTACGAGGCTTGAGTTCACGCTACTAGACGAAGCTCCAAATGCGTATCGTGTTTCAGTTGAGCCTTGAGCCTTACGTAAACCATTTTTATCACCTAATTCGTTGTAATTTGTGCAAAGCAGAAACAACCTATTAAGAAATTCATAGATTTTTTAATCTATTTTAAATTAATTCAAAAAACATTTTACATTTATTTTTTTCCTTTTAGTTGATTGAAGGATGGCTGATTTTAACGTCGGTCCTAATATTTTTCATACTGACTTTAGTATTTTTAAGGTAAGAATTTCGTCTATGCTACGTGACTGTATTAACATGTATTAACATCATTAGGATGTTTCGCTTAACAATATTGTATACATTTAATATAATTCTTAGATGATATTTTGCCTTGCGCAGCGCTGCCACCTTTTTATGTTACTTTCGCAGTAGTCTATTGCTGGAAAATATATAGCACTAATAGGCCAGATTATAGGATCCGGAATTAATACTGTGTTGAATAAATCGACAGTCCATCTTCTGTATCTTGCTATTACTGAAGATGAAGTATCATTAGTTGTCCTGATCGCCAGTAGGACTTAAACCAGTAGCATATCGTTAAGTATGTAAATCTAATTGTAATTATCCTCTGTGCTTATGATTTGGTTGTTTAATATTTGACCTACACATTACTACATCATTTAATCATCTTCATGTGCATTAGATACTTCGCTCTTTTATTTACTTTCACCTCTTTATTGTTGATTTAAAAAAAATGTAGGTTACTTTTTTACTTCAATCTTATTGGTAGTTTTTCTCTCTATGCATTAAGAAAAAAAGTTCTCATTGTTTGTTATTTTTATTTCATTTTCCATACTTGCTACTGTTTTCTTCGTATCTTTCATTTCTATTTTTGTTTCCTCCGTTGATATATTTACGGAAGCCAAGTTCTGTAAAATAGCATATTGTCTATTCTTTGTTATGTTGCTCAAATATGGAGGATGGCCTAGAATTGCTGTCACAGTCTTTATTGATTTGCGAATCAATAAATTTGCTTAATTTGGTCTAGCCCATCGTCGACTGAGCTGAAAAGGACCAACACTGTTGAGTTTTTATTTTCTTCCTAATCGCACAAACACGGTTGCATCTCGTTTAAGAATGCCATTTACCTTGGCCGGTTGTTTGGGGGAATTTAGATTAATGACTAGACTAGCGAAAGAAGCAACGGTACTCGCTGGATCGAAAACAATTGTTCGCGACATAATTAACACATGCTGAGCTGTGCACTTAATAGCTAAATAAAACGAGGTTAGAAGATTATGTGGAAATCTTTAATCAAACTTGATCTGGCTTGATTTCGCGGATGAATTGTATTTCTTTTTTAGCGTATGTCTATTTTAATTTGTATGTGTGGATATTGGGATGTTAAACCGAATTTGAATTTATGATTTATGACAGGATTTTGATTAAATAGATTTTGTCTCTATAAACTAAACATTGCTGACAAAATATTTAATGCATTTGTTATTTAGATACTGTTTGTGACGGAGAGCAAATATATATATACTAGGTGTTGCGCGTCTAGGATTAACCAAATACAGCATGAACGGAACCTATAATCTCATGCATATTCGTTTCGTGCTTACTGGCGACTCACCAGTAGGAGTAAGCACGAGATTATACGTTCCATTTATGCTGTCTCTGGTTTATCCTTCTGGTCATATTTCAACAAACATTCTACTAGGTGCGCAACACCTAATACACAATTGCATACATGTTAGTTCGCCGCCACAAACAGTGTCTAACTAGTATATATTGAATTGAATGATTTCATTATTACGGCGAAATGTGATAATGGATATCGATCAAGGCCAGAGTGTACGGATTTCCTGGAATAATGTGTTCAGAAATTGTTTTAATTTTCAGTAGGAACCGGTATTACACCTTACACCCACTATATATTTAAGTAAAGAATGGGGGAAAATGGGACGGCACAATCTGTTATACGGATGCGTAATTCTGCATATAGTCTTTGACAATGAGATTTAATATATATATATATATATATATATATATATATATATATATATATATATATATATATATATATTTATAATGTCCATGCCTTTTTAATTTTACACAGTATATTTATAATTAGGAAGAAAGAACACATTAATAACAAAGTGGATAAAGGCCATTTATTTCGTGAATACTAATCATCTCTTATACAATCATACATATTTATACATTTTGGGTTTTCAATTGATTATGCTAGTGGTAACAAATCTGACTCGTTTTTACTTCTGTTTCTTGTTTTGGCTAGTTGGTAAGTCTGTATGCGTTTGTGTTTGTGTGTATCATCATTTCCAGCCACACAAAAGTCAAGTGACTAATGTTTCACTGCCATATAATGTGTATGCGTGTTTGCATGTAAAGGTCATTCTTGCAGTATTGCAAAGTGATGTCTGAGATCTGGTTATTATTGTTTTGATATCTTTAGAATTAACCATTTGTGCGCATTTTTCACTGTTACATGTACGAGTGCTATTTTTCCCAGTGTAGTTGATCGTTTTACCTTGTTGCGCAAATTTATAATTCCCACATGGTAACAGTGCCAGTGTGGATTGCAGTGTTAAACGCTCATATTGTTTGGAAACTTCTGTCACCGTATGCGCCTCTGTTATTTCCACTTCAGTTTGTTGCCAATCCGATTGTATGTTTGTTGATTCTAGTCAAGGGCCTGTTTGTTCTTGACTGGATACTAGTAGATTTGAAACTTTTGAATATTAAGGTTAGGTGCTTGTTGTTTTATATAAAGGGCTTCATAAATAAATAATAATTTTTATGATTTTGCTTTATGTAGTATTGTGAAATTGGTCGAATTGACAGGGTGACCCGTTGCCAATATATGATCGGTAATAGCTGATATTCCTGACGATGCCAAGCCATTGTTAATCAATTTCTGTGGCAAATGTTGCTGGATTCTGTTTATCAATTGCTTCTTCGTACGTCCGATATATGTGCTACGCACATACATGAGAATTTGTAGACTATGAATGATTTGGAGAGAATTGGAAATTGATCTTTAGCATCCCTTCCTTGACATCAAACTCATTCGAGAAGCAAACGGAGATTTGACACTGGCCATACATAGAAAATCCACTTTCACTGGACAATACATTCATTACAACAGTAGTGTGCCAAAATCCCACAAAAGAAACTTAGTAAACAACCTAGCAAACAGAATCAGGAAGATCTGCTCTGAACACAAGATTGAGGAAGAACTGGGCTACCTCAGGAAAATTTTGCTAATGAACATCTACCCAGAGCGTTTCATTGATGTCAACATCAGACCACGGCAGATTCGTACTAGAGAGGATACCGTCAAGCAGGTTTTCCTAAACTTACCATTTAGAGGCGACGTACCAGCCTCAATAATTGCACGGCGGCTGAATAGAATAACTAAGGACAACTTTCCCAGTGTTAAAGTTAATATGACATTTAGTACACAGAGAATCATGAGGTTGGATGCCAAAGATCAATTGCCAATTCTCTCCAAATCATTCATAGTCTACAAATTCTCATGTATGTGCAGTAGCACATATGTCGGACGTACGAAGAAGCAATTGATAAACAGAACCCAGCAACATTTGCCACAGAAATTGTTTAACAAAGGCTTGGCATCGTCAGGAATATCAGCTATTTCCGATCATATATTGGCATTGGGGCACCCTGTCAATTCGACCAATTTCACAATTCTACATAAAGCAAAATCATAAAAATTATTATTTATCTACGAAGCCCTTTACATAAAACAACAAGCACCTGACCTTAATATTCAAAAGTTTCATCAACATGATATTCTTATCGACTGGCCAAGAATAACAAAATTCAACAACAATCTACTAGTATCCAGTTAAGAACAAACAGGCCCTTGACTAGAATCAACAAAGATACAATCGGATTGGTAACAAACTGAAGTGGAAATAACAGAGGCGCATACGGTGACAGAAGTTTCCAAACAATATGAGCGTTTAACACTGCAATCCACACTGGCACTGTTACCATGTGGAAATTATAAATTTGCGCAACAAGGTAAAACGATCAGCTACACTGGGAAAAATAGCACTCGTACATGTAACAGTGAAAAATGCGCACAAATGGTTAATTCTCAAGCCATCAAAACAATAATGACCAGATCTCAGACATCACTTTGCAATACTGCGAGAATGACCTTTACATGCAAACACGCATACACATTATGGCAGTGAAACATTAGTCACTTGACTTTTGTGTGGCTGGAAATGATGATACACACAAACACAAACGCATACACACTTACCAACCAGCCAAAACAAGAAACAGAAGTAAAAACGAGTCAGATTTGTTACCACTAGCATAATCAATTGAAAACCCAAAATGTATATAAATATGTATGATTGTATAAGAGATGATTAGTATTCACGAAATAAATGGCCTTTATCCACTTTGTTATTAATGTGTTCTTTCTTCCTAATTATAAATATACTGTGTAAAATTAAAAAGGCATGGACATTATAATAAAATATATATATTATAATAAGTTGGCCTTGAAATCTCATTGTCGATGACTATATGCAGAGTTACGCATCCGTATAAGGGATTGTGCCATCCCATTTTTCCCCATTCCTCACTCAAATATAAAGTGGGTATAAGGTGTAATACTGGTTCCTACTGATAAGTCGAAACGAATATGCACGAAATTATACTTTCCATTCATACTGTCATTTGTTTTATCCTTATGGTAATATTTAAAATAAATTTTTACTAGGTGTGGAACGCCTAATAGACAATTTCGTCCTTTAAAGGAGCTAATATATATATATATATATATATATATATATATATAATAGGTATTGCGTACCTATGAACATATTAGTTAAAACAGAGCCAGGTGTATATGCCAAAGTCAGGAAAAATTAAGACATATCCTCATTTACTTATGCGTTTCATGCTTACTGGCACGGTAGGTGAGGGCACTCCTTAGTGAAGAAATGTGGATCAGTTGGATGAGATAAGAGATTGCGCCAAACATTTGTCTCATACTGCTTGGACAAAATTTTACGGGGGATTGGGACGTATTGCCGGCTCCTACTAACGACTCGTCAGTAAGCACGAAACAAACGTGCCTATGAGGCTATACCTCTTTTGTGCAAACTGGCATGTCCTTGTTCTATTCATTCAACTTGTAACTACATAAGTACTGTGTGAATTGATTAATTGATTAGAGAAAATAGGGCATATCATTCTCCTCTTGTAGTTTAATTTTATATTTAACGAATTACCTTTTTTCTGCCCTGCTTTAGTGCTGTGATTGACACACTGGACGTTTTCATTGACTACGGCACAGTATTTTTTTCGGTTTGGAACTTCGGCGTGACTGGTCTTCTCGTATTGCATTGGAAGGGACCGCTGGTGGTCAATCAGTTCTATTTAATTTTCATGTCTGCGCAAACTGCATTGGTTTTGCTGAAGTATATGCCACGCTGGACGTGTTGGGTAATTTTGGGCGCACTTTGCATTTGGGGTAAGTATTATCATCATCATTACCTCTTAAATAAATCTGTTACTTGCTACGTACTTCACACATACGTTAATTTAGATATTCGATTGGTTTTTACTGTTTGTATGCTTATCATCAGAGCACGATGGCAAACTAACTAGTGAGGATCAAATAGCAGGGCAAATGACAGGATTTGGATTGTATGTATAGTGTCAGTATGAGTACAATATTGCTCCATCTGGCAAAGGAAATTCATTCAGTAGACCGGCTTCGTCCTTATTGGAATCTCTTCATGTACTGTTCACAAATTCAAGTACACAGATATTACAAATAGGTTCCGCCTGAAGGAAAGGCTAATCAAAAAATATAAGTTGGTATGTAACTTCAAATTGCCTGTAGTATGTGGCATAGGTCGCGCATTGAATAGAGACACGGGCTCCGAAGTGAATGTGTCCATGTTCGTATTGCATTCATGGAAAATTTTGGACGAAACCTTATTATGATCTTTTCACATACTGTCAAGAATTTGTCGCGGATGGGATATGAAAGTGGGTGCACTTTTTTCTGTGTCTGAGCCTATCCACTGCGCAACCAGTGTCGCATACGGCACACATACACCAACTTAAACATTCTGATTAGATCTTCCTTCAAGTGGAAGCTCTTAGTACATAAAGTTCTAAATAACAACCCTAGATCTGGAATTATACAACAGGCATACTGTCACTTAAGGAAATTACGTTGATTTGAATTCAAACGACAATATATTAATTATCAATCAATTATTGTTTAATTGTATTGTCTATATATGTGTGTGTGGCGAAAGCTACAAACAGCTAATGTTCGTGACTGCATGGGAATTGTGCAGCCGACATTTCCAGTCAAGTTCAACGTATGCAAGACTACTAGAGGTGAGAGCCGCATATCTAATTTTGCTTTCCATATCTATATGCAATAAGTTTTGATCCTCGCTAGTCAGTTTGCCGTCGTACTCTGATGATGATCATGGAAGTGACCAGTCGGATAAACTCTTCTCCGCAACAAACAGTATTTAACTGTTATATATTGAATTGAATGAAGTCATGCTTACCGCGAAATGTGATAACTGATATTGATCAAAGCCAGAGTGTATGGATTTACTGGAGTAACAAGTGTTCAGAAATTGTTGTAATTCTCAATTTCGGTGAACTATAGCATAAATTGATATCCATCAGGTTGGTATCATGTACCGACTCGGTAACCATAGTGTTAGTACCATGTACCTTTTCGGTACAATAATGTTGGTATCGGTTACTAACACAATAGCCATAGTGTTAGTATCTTTTACAGACTCGGTATATATATTATATAGTGTGAGTTAGCGTTGAAGTCGCGTTGTCGTACACTTTATATGATTTTAGCTTCACTATTTCTGGTTTACACATTCGTCTAGGAGATTGTACCGTCCTGTTATTCCACATGTCAATACCGGCTCCTGCCGATGAGTCGCCAGTAAGCACGAAACGAATGTGCATGAGATTATACTTTCCGTTCATGCTGCCTTTGGTTTATCCTTCTGGTCACAACTGAACTAATTCGTTACTAGGTTCGCAACACCTAATAAATATTTGCATATATATTAGTTCTCCACAACAAACAGTATTTAACTGTTATAAGATGATCATGGAAGGTTGAAACGCGTCAATGCGTTGTGACTGGCGGTAGTTTAGTTATGTTGATCGACGACTTGTTAAATACAATGTGTTTGGTGTTTACTTCAAGCTCGTAAACTTGATTCAACGAATTTTTACTATCTCCCGCGCAATCCATTATTGTTTAATTGTATTAATTATGTATATTGTCGTTAAAAACTCAATATTACATCAGGTAACAAAGGCAATTCATTAGATAGACCGGCTTCGTCCCTATTGGAAACTCGTTATGTACTCTCCGCGGCAAATTCTGGATAGTATGTAAAGAGTGGTCTACTGGATGAATTTCCTTTTCTACAATATAAAATACTTAGTTTATTCTGACAATTGTATGTATATAATAGGATTTGTGTTTATACTGGATGAATTTCCTTTTCTAACTGATGCAGTATTGAGCTTTTAATGACAATATACATATAATGAAAATTCTAGAATTCGACTTGAAATCAATGTAATTTCCCCAGGTGTCATGGTGTCTGTTGTATACCTACAGATCGAGGGTTGTTTGTTAGAACCTTAGTTATTAAGAGATGCAACAAGCTAAACCTGAAAGAAAGGTTGATCAGAAAATTATGTTTGTGTATAAATAAAAATTGTGGGCAGTGTGCGGCAGAGTGTCACAGTAAATAGTCACTAACTCTGAAGCAAATATGTTTTGTTCGCATCCAGCTCTCGGACAGTATATGAAGAGCTTCCAATAGTTGCAAAACCGGTCTACTGAATGAAGCGCCTTTGCTACATGATACAGAATTGCATTTATACTGACAATATACATTTAATCAAAATCTTGCCATTGGACTTTAAATAAATAAATCAGCACACTGAAAAATATAAAATTAAAGTAAAAACACAGGGGTTGATTATTTTTTTTCGGTTTAAAGTAATCATTGCAAAAGTTAAATTATCCAAATAATCTATTGGATCGGTCTCTTCTTTACTAGGCGCTCATGATCAGTAAACTTAATTTCTGCAACCAGGAGTCGAATCTGTGAGCTTTTGTTTAAATGTTATTCAGCTCATTCATTATAGTACCTAGTTTACGAATTAAATGCATTTTACTATTATAAACCAATTTTCCTCCAGGTAAATGGTTGTGTGTATCACTTTCGACTTGTCGTTTCAACTGTTTAACACTAAGAATATAATTATAAGACAGAGACCAAGTAAAATGGCAATCAATATTGAGTTAATGTTTAATGAAAAGTTTTGTTTCGACGTTTAATCAGTTTTATTCTATCCCCTCGGTAACTTTCAGTATTGAATGTTCATATTTTTTTAAATATCTTTCGCTGTTAACACTCGCTGTGATACCGTATGTGCAGCTTGTTTTCATCTTTAGTTTGTTTCTTATCCGATCGAATGTTAGTTGAAGCTGGTCTAGTGGGTGTAAGAAAAAAACACATTAATAACAAAGTGTCTTGACTACGCAGAATTTGGCTCCTAAGGAGAATAATTCTTTCTGGTGTTTTGACAAGGTCACTTTTGAATAATTGTGAATAAAAGCGTCTGGGTTCGTAGGAAATTTTGATTGTGTAGGAAATTTGTCCAGGTCCCTCGTGAGGTCCTTGGTTTCTTTGTCAGCTGTTATTTTCATCAGCGTTTCTATCTTCTTTGTGAAAGCGGTATATTCGCCGTCGTTCAGTCTTGCGATTTGACAACCCAGTGATTGAATGATGCTCTCAGCATCTTGCAGTTTTGATTGGTTGTCCTCGATACCATTGAGCAATAAGCGACTTATAAGTTTATTCGTCGGTTTTTGGTTATTTCTTCTGCACTGCTTGAGGAATCGTTTTGGCACAACATCTGATTCTAAACACGATTTGAAGAACTTAATTCTTTCTAGAAGTTTGGCACACGTACAGTTGGCTGCAATTTGTTATTGATGTGCTTTTATATTCCTAATTAGAATTATATATATATATATATATATATATATATATATATATATATTTGAAAATTTCTTGTATTGCCTGGCTAGGGTGGCACGGCGGATGAATGCAAAACTCCTGAGAAAACATGCCACGGTTAGAACCACGGTCACTGCAATTTTGGCTTTCATTTGAAGAGTGCCCGAAATGAATGCAACCAGCCTACTTCATGAATCGCATGTTTCATTTATATCGACAACGTAGGCATAATGCAATTTTATCTTAAAACTTTAATCCAGCAGCAGTTTGCCAGGTGGCAGTGACCTTATTATAGTGGCTCTACCTAAAGGGAAGAATTACCACAAGCATAAATGGGTATATATTTATGGTAATTGCGTCTAATGCGTGGCTTAGGTAGTGCAGTGTATGAGTTCAAGACTCCGAAGCAAATGCTCCCAGGTTGGAGCCTTGTTCGAAGCACCCAGTCTCAGAAGTACTGACTGGTACTTAATGAGTGCCCAATGCGGTTCAGACCATTTTATTTGATGAATTGCATTTGCTGCTCTGTTTGGTTTATACTGACAACATAGACAATAAAAATTTACCATGGCCTTTAATCCAATATCGTTTCCACAGGTGTCAGTGCATGCTCTAAAGTTGCAGATCTGAGGTGGTTTGATGTAACTTTAGGTCGAAATCGACATCAGTTGGTATATACATGGTGATCTCTCCTTGTGCTCGGCTTAGTTTGTGCACTGGACGAATGCCAGATCCGGTTGGAACTCCGATCGCAGAAATTCTGGCATGTACTTGATAAGTACCCAATAAGGTTGAAGCCGGTCTTCTTGATGAAATACATTTTCTACCTTACGCAATGTTTAATTTATTCTAACAGTTTGAAATTTTTCCAGTTTATGCTAACAAAATAGTTATTTAATGCAGTAGGTTTTCTTTCCATGGGCATGATATATGTTTAGTTATGATAGGTAGTGGCAGATTGTTTAACATTTTTGCCAAATGTGCAATTTGTGACAAATAGTAGAAAATCTAGTAATCATGTTTTCTGTGCATTTCGACTGGCATTCTAAGCGGAAGCTCTTGTGATAGGTGTTCCAAACGGAGTTCCATCAATTGCCGAAAGATAACGAATTAGATCCAAGTGTTAGTCAAGTAAATAGCTTAGCTTTATCCTGCATTGTATTGATTGGGCTCATGATTAAGTGGCAGCAAAGTGTTAGTACACAATGTGATGTCATGCGGCTTATGATTATGAATCGGTGGAAGATTTTTAGGTTTTACCTAAAATTTATTCATGCTTCCAATTTTTACTAAGATATTATATATATATATATATATATATATATATATATATATATAAACTGATAATTATATGTTTCTAAAATATGGAATGAAAAGTAAATTAAGATGGCGTTGCAGCGAGTGCAGTTTAGAATGCCTGTTGATTCGGTGTACCGTATGTGTGTGCTTCCAAGCATTGTGTGTATATAATCTTTTAAAATGACGTTTTACATTTACATTTTCGTTTTAATTTGACAAACTTTAGATTTGATCGCTGTTTTATGTCCAAAGGGGCCGTTGAATATGCTTATTAATTTGGCGAGTGAACGCCAACAGCCATTGTTTTCCTCACTGCTCTACTCGACGACTGCAAATCAGGGCAGCTCGCATTTGTCACCACCAGCGTCTAATATACAGCACGTAGATCCACTTACAGACGATCTGGATGCTTCGGGTATAGTTGGCAATCGAGAAGAGTTGCGTGAAAATGACTGCGAGCGTCAAAGTAATGCAAAGCGTTGTTCAAAAAGTCAAAGCAGCCGGAATCATAATCAAAAGAAGAATTTAATGCAAAAATTTAGAAAAAATCGTAGCAATTTGCCAAACACGCCAGCTGATGCTCATTCAACTTCAGTGGCTTCACCTTTCCCAGTGTCTGGTGCAGCGAACGGTATATTTTGTTAAAGTTTATTATATTTATGTTTTGGCATTTTGACCAAGGAATACTCGTGCTCGATTTTTGCGACGCAAGAAATATTAAAAAGTGCACCTTTTTCTTGAACGAATTACCATGTCTCTATATCCTTTCCTTTCAAATGGTATTTTTCTCGTGCTCAAACACATTTTCCCTGTTTTCATATGCATTCGTCACTTTTAAGCGGTTATACCGAAGCATCCGCTGCTCCCTTAGCATTTTGAGAAAATGAATATTTGAGTCAGTTTACATCAAGTTTTACGTTGGTGAATCAAATTAAATTCACAATAAATATATTTACAATACAGTGTAGAGATTTTGCCATGATTTTTTGATAAACTAAGGAGCCCGGAGCCTACGTCAGAATACGCAAAATTTCCGAATGGCTTTCATGTTTCCAGTGAAGTACAATGTATGCAAGACTACTAGAGGTGTGAGCCGCATATCTAATTTTGCTTTACATATACATGCGTTAAGGCTTTATTCTCGCTAGTCAGTTTGCCGTCTTAGTCTGATGATCATGTTGCTGATGTCGCCTTGCCCGAATGCTAACTTGGCCCTAATGGTGTTGTGGAGAGGTTTAGTTTGCCTCATTTCTGTGAGTTATCCTGATAAATTTACTCATAGTAGCAAGGTATTCCTTCTCTCTCTCTACCCCTCTCCCTTTCTCGTAAATCTCAATAATAATTTATCTAAATTCAATTATATACTTTTTTTCCACTCCTATGGCAGTGAATTATTAGTCACCTGACTTTTGTGTGGCTGGAAATGATGATGATTCATGGAAGGTCGAAATGTCGATAGTCTTGCTGTGTTGTTCGTCGACTGGTTTAATACAGTGCGTTTTTTGTTTACTTAAAGCTGGCAAACTTGATTCAAGGAACTGTTCCCACCACCCGTGCAATCAATGATTATTTGCTTTCATGTTTAGAGTTTTGATAAGTTCATTAATTGGGCTGGTTATAAAATATATTGTATAAATATGTACAAATACAGACAATGATCTGCGCGTCGTCTCAAGTGAAACTCTATTACTCGAAAGAGAGGAGACATCGAAGCCTGACTCGACAGATTCAGCAGATACGGGCAAATCTGTTCATGTGGAATGCACAAGTGGGCATGCAGATAATACAACTTCAGTTCTAACTGGCACACATATCCCGGATGGAGCGCTGACACGTGGTGAGAGCGAGCAACGCTATCCAAGCTGTGCAAGTGAAATTCTACTGTCAACAGATGGTTCGATTCGTAACAGAGTTATCAATTCGGGGTATGTTGGTTCGAAGGTTTTACTGCTTCTTTAAATCAAGTTTGCGAGCTTGAAGTAAACACCAATCCCATTGTATTTAACCAGTCGTCGAACAACGTAACAAAACTACCGCCAGCCGCAACGCACTGACGCGTTTCGAACTTCCATGATCATCATCAGAGTACGATGGCAAACTGACTATCGAGTACCAAACCGCATTGAATATATATGGAAATCAAATTTAGATATGGGCTCAATTTGATTTTCGCCTTGTATGCAATACAGTTGTCGACTCGTCGATTTATCATCAATATTGATAATGGAAGTCGAAACGCATCGATACATTCAGCTGACGACGGACTATGTTGTTCGACGACTGGTTAAATACAATGGGATTGGTGTTTACTTCAAGCTCGCAAACTTGATTTAAAGAATTGTTACCACCACCCGCGCAATCAATTATTGTTTAAATTGTTTTACTGCTTGTTTTTACTCCGTTAGCATCATTTTTTAGAAAACGTTTGCCTTCGTTATGTTGTACTTTTTCCTACATTGACCGGTAGAATAAAGAATTTATAGCGTTCAGAACATTTTGATCACTGTTAATGAACAGTGTTAAGGTGTTGCTTCTATATAACGTCGGTTAATTTAAGGCGTTATTTTACTGCGACTGACTCCGGCAAAGGATTAGGTCAGCGTTCGAGGCGTTTCGGATCACCTTTCTACAGGCTTTCGGGCGCCTACCGCAAATGATGTAGCTGGAAAATTGTTTCGAATTTGCGACATTTAAACCACAAAGTGTCGAACAGTGTTTTCAGCGACTATAGCATGTTTACTTTGATTGCTGTGCTGAAATCTGCCTATGTGACTCGTATTTTATGTTCAAATCAATCTTGCCTTTCTTGCAGTCTTTTATTCTATTTACCTTGTTCGTATTTTTTTTCTGGCACTAGGTTGCCTATCTTTGATTGGCAGGGAAGCGATATTCACTGTTTTTATCAAACGGAATGATCAATTTATAAATAAAGTCAAAATTTTCATGATCTATTCTTTTCCTTTTCACTTTCTTGTAGTTGTTAGTCTTTTATGGCTCCAATTGGAGTTCGTTGTATAAAGAATTTAATTAGTTTATCCATTTAATTTGTGTTGCCTTGTGTATTTTTCGTAATCTGTTTCTTTTATCTGTAAGAGATTGAAATGACCTCTATTTCTACTCCGATCATCGCTTAAATCTTTTTCCATTTTCTTTATCGCTTAAAGTGTTCAATTGGTAATTTTATATGGATAGTCACAGGACCAGTTTATATGGTTAATCTTCTACAATTCAAATTTAAACGAAGTATACAATGTGCGTTGACTACTGCTAATTTATCGCGAGCAATACGTAATACTTGAACGAAGTACAACGTTCAAGTATTACGTATTGCTCGCGATAAATTAGCAGTAGTCAACGCACGTTGTATATACTACGTTTAAATTTCAATTGTAGAAGATTAACCATATAAACTGGTCCTGTGACTATCCATATAAAATTACCAATTGAACACTTTAAGCGATAAAGAAAATGGAAAAAGATTTAAGCGATGATCGGAGTAGAAATAGAGGTCATTTCAATCTCTTACAGATAAAAGAAACAGATTACGAAAAATACACAAGGCAACACAAATTAAATGGATAAACTAATTAAATTCTTTATACAACGAACTCCAATTGGAGCCATAAAAGACTAACAACTACA
>JAQBSW010008811.1:0-32092 GCA_029291075.1 Eudiplozoon nipponicum
TATATATATATATATATCGCATGGCTATCTTTATTGTCATTAGTATTCTGCACAGCTTTGACATTAGAATATATATACATATATGTATATATGTATATATATGTGTATATATGTATATATATTTGCAATATTGCCAATTTACGTTTTTTTCACTCGTTTCCTTAATGCTTACACTTTGAAGGCTGTTGGCTTATATCGTAACACGTCCACAACTGAAAAAACTTACTGGAAGAGCACACCGAGATTTTTGGATCGCGTTTAACAGAATACTTATCATGGACACTTGAACCGTGATTCGGTTTTGAAGCCGAAATATTTACGCGCAATTGTAGTTTTACTTAATGATGTACCTACATAAGTGCTTTACCATATTTTTAATAACGGAGTATGTCTGAAAATAGAAGACGTTTTAGTTTAATAATATACATTCGGACATATGATGTCTGTATTTTAGTTCTAAGTATAGATTAAGTCTGTGTTTAGGCCGCAATGCGTACTTACTGTTATACCAATTACATTTACTGGTTTAATCTTTAAATTATTCTATTCTACAATTTTATTCTTCGCTAGTATGAATTATATTGCTTTAACACGCAAAACGTATTATTTTAAGATGAAATTTAAATGGATTTAAAATTTTTTATCGGTTTTATTTAATGGAAAACACTTAAATAAGATTTTGTGAACTTTATATTCGTTTGCAACATTCTTTAAATATAAAATATGATAAAACTTATTAGGAATGCGTGGCAGTTAGCCTAGACTAAAATAAAACTTATTTTAATATGAATAATTGATATAAGATTACATTGAAGGACCCGATGTGGTTAGAAAATTTTGATTTTCTTAATTTAAGTCTGTAAATATTCGCTCAGTTCCAAATACTTACGTCATCTTTTGAAATGAAATGTCATTATTCCTATTTTCTTCTTAGACAATAATGTTACCGTCTCAAATATAATGGAAGTTACAGACATTGCGCTAATGTCTTCATCAAATAGAGATTTTGCAAAAGGTATTTGGTACCAATCAACTATTCAGTTCAAATAGAATGATTGGAAAAGGCCAAGATCAGCATGCAAAATCGCATATACGCATGAGTTCTTTGTTTACTTGCGGTTCAACTGCAGTGGCCGACACTGTGACTAATACACACCACAAATTTGGCCAATAAATTTGGTACTGTTAGAGAGTACGATCTTCCATACTTGTGAAACGGACATTTATTACTAAAGCAGTGTGGAATGCTAATATTTTTTAGAAATTTCCGTCATCGTATATGGAAATACAGTTAGATACTGTTTGCTCCAAACAACCAGCAGCAGGCATGTATTAGGTTTTGCGAACCTAGTAACAAATTAGTTCAGTTGTGACCAGAAGGATAAACCAAAGGCAGCATGAACGGAAAGGATAATCTCATGCACATTCGTTTCGTGCTTACTGGCGACTCATCAGTAGGAGCCGGTATTACGCCCTTTAACCACTATATATTTGGTAAAAGAATGTGGAATAATAGGACGGTACAATCTCCTAGACGAATGTATAAACCAGTAATAGTGAAGCTAACATAATCTAAAGTCAACGACAATGCGACTTCAATGCTAACTCACACTATATACTATATATACCGAGTCCGGAAAGGATACTAACACTATGGCTATAATCGTATATGGAACTCCTTATTCACCTTCAGTTTGTTGCCAATCCTATCGAATTAAACTAACATTGATTGCGCGGGTGGTGATAACAATTATTATAATCAAGGTTGCGGTCTTGATATAACACCTGACCCATTAATTATTTACATATGTCAGTATAAACTAAGAATTGTATAGTGTAGAAAAGGCAATTCATCCAGTAGACCGGTTTCGTCCTAATTGGGAACTCTTCAAGTACTGGCCAGAATTTGCCGCGGACAGGACTCGAACCTGGGCACCTCTGCTTCGGAATCTGGTGCTCTAACCACTGAGCCATCCTGATGTGCGTGGTAAATGTTGCAGGATTCTGTTTATCAATTGCTTCATCGTACTTCCATTATATATGCTAATGCACATACATGAGAATTGGTGACTATGAACGATTTAGAGAGAATTGGAAATTGATCATTAGCATCCAAACTCATGATTCTCTGTGTGTTAAATGTGATGTTAATTTTAACAATGGGAAAATTCTCCTTAGTTATTCTATTTAGCTACCGTGTAATCATTGACGTCGGTACGTTGCCTCTAAAAGGTAAGTTTAGGAAAACCTGTTTGACGGTATCTTCTCTAGTGCTAATCTTCCGTGGTCTGGTGATGACATCAATGAACCGCTCTGGGTAGTTGTTCAATAGCAAAATTTTCCTCAGGTAGCGCAGTTCTTCCTCGGCCTTGTGTTCAGAGCTGATTCTGTTTGCTAGGTTGTTAACTAAGCGTTTTGTGGGATTTTGGCACACTTCTGTTTCATTGACGGGCGCATTGCCCGGTGCAAGTGGATTTTCTATGAATGGCCAATGTCAAAACCTCATTTACTTCTCGAGTGACTTTGATATCAAGGAGGGAAAAACTATTGTCTTTCCCTACCTTTAGAGTAAATTTGATGTCTGGATTGGCTCCATTGGCCTCCTTGAGGATTTTGGAAGGGTCTACTGCTTCTGAGATGAACAACAATATATCATCTACATACCTTTTGTAGAGTGCGTATCGGCCAATTATACGTTTTAGGCTCGTTCTTTTCAAGATGATACATGTACACATCTGCCAGGAGGGGTGCAACGCAGCTTCCCATAGCTGCACCATTAATCTGACGATAGTATTTCCCTTCAAATATAAATTACATGTTTATTGTAAATGCTAATATGAGGTCTTTGATGCCATTGGTGTCTATAGGAAAATAGTAAAACTCATTTTTAATTGGGTCACAAAAGATCGTCTTTGACTTACCCAGTGGAATGTTCGTAAATATGGATGAGACGTCAAGCCAGACAATTTTATTCTGTAGAATGTTTTTCCCTTTAGTTCATCTCCTAGCTCGAAAGAGTCCTTGGTAGTGTTTTCTTTTATGATATTTTGTGATGGTTGGAGTATTTTACAGAGAAATTTAACTGGTTTATGTTGCGGGGCATTGATCATTGACATAATGGGCTGCATCAAAGTAGCTCCTGAAGTTGTCAAGGCTTTATGTGTTTTTGGTTTGCCATACAATATTGCGGTGTTTGTTCCGACGGGTTTTGCCTTTTTGATGTCTTCTATGAGTTTGGATCTAATATCGGAATCAGTAATCGATGATAAGACGTGTTTTTCCATCTTTTTCAGAATTGCATTTATTCTTGATTCGATATTTGTTGAATCATCTTTCTATTTGATGTCTTGCTTGAATTTTGTTTGATCAATTATTATCTCGTTCATGGACCTTCTATAAGCGTTGGCTTTAAGTATAACAACTCCTGATCCTTTGTCGGGTGTGGCAAGTCGTGTAGATTTGTCTGATTATAGCTTTCGGAGTTCGTCTATGTGCTTTTTGTGATGATTTGGCTGCCTTTGAATTCATTTTTTATCGTTATAGTGCGCTGACTATCTCAGCTTTCAATCCTTTTCCACTGAATTCCTGTGGGGTGGTGTATTTCGTTAAGTCATTGTAGAATTTTTCTGTTCCAGCCTGGACGTCAATAATATCGCGTTCACTTAGGTTTCTCTTGATTATGCATAATTTTGCTCCTAAGGAGAGTAATTCTTTCTCAGGTTTTGACAAGATCACTTTTGAATAATTGTGAATACATGCATCTGCATTTGTAGGAAATTGCGATTGTGTAAGAAATTTGTCCAGATCTATCGTGAGGTACTTAGTTTCTTCGTCAGCTGTTATTTTCTTCAACGTTAATATCTTCGTTGTAAAAGCATTGTATTTGCTGTCGTTCAGTCTTGCAAGTTGGCAACCCAGTGATTGATTGATTCTCTCAGCATCTTGCAGTTTTGATTGGTTGCCCTCGATGCCATTAATAAATAAGCGGTTATAAATTAATTCGTTAGTTTGTGGCTATTTCTGCTGCACTGCCGGAGGTATCGTTTTGGCACAACATCTGATTGCAAACACGATTTGAAGAACTTAATTCTTTCCAAAAATTTGGCACTCACACAATTGGCTTCAATATAAGTGTTTTGTTCCTTACAGGTAAAAGGCTGACCCCGCTCTTTAATAATCTTTATTATGTCCATTGCCTACGAATATTACACAGTATACTTCTAAATAGGAAGAAAAAACACATTAATAAAAAAGTGGATAATGGCCATTTATTCAAATCTGCTGGCCACGAATAATAAAATGCAACAAAAATTTACTAGCATCCAAGCATGTGCAATCGCCCCTACGATCAGACTCAACAAACATTCGATCGGATTGGCAACAAACTGAAGGGGAAAAGCAACTCCACATAGGGTGACAGAAATTTCCAAACAATATTAGCATTCGACACTGCAATCCGCACCTGCGCTGTTACCAAGTGGCGAAAACAAAATTTCCTAACAAAGGGAAATGAAGGACTACAATCTAGAAATTAGCAATTGTAGATGTAGCAGTCAACAATGCGAACAGTTGGTTAACTCTCAAGCCGTCAATACAGGAATGACCAGATCTCAGACATCACTTTGAAATACAGCGATAAAGACCTTTACATGCAAACAGGCACACACGCAGTCATATACGCATACACACTTACTAATCAGCCCAAACAAGAAATAGCAATAAAACCGAGTCAGATTTGCTGCCACCCTCATGTACAAATGAAAACCCACGATGTATGTAAATGAAAGATTATAAAGTGGAGTATAGAAGTCTTTAAATAAATGGCCTTTATCCACTTTGTTATTAATGTGGTTTTTCTTCCTAATTAGAAATATAAATATTTTTTAGGTTTATAATGTTTTACAATTCGTAATTTCATTATTTGTGGCATTATAACTGTCACAATTGACATTCCTATCATGAGAATAGTCATCATTAACTTTGCCTACATCTTGGACAACATTATCATCACCATCATTATAGTTATCACCATTATTATCACCATCAACAAAATAATCATCATCATCATCATTATTATCATTATTGTGCCCATATTAGACAAAATACAAGATGATTGGTTGTGCAGATTATTGTATTTTAAAAGAAAACATTTCTGAATTCGCGGGAAAACAGTCTTTGGATGGCGACAATGACTTCAGAATATAATTTAGAAGAAAATTTATATATAATAAATTATCCAAACAGGATTGAAAATTAAATTAATTTGTCAGAATTCTATAAATGTCAAATTAATGAGAAGAAAATATTATAACACAAGTAAATCATTTCGTCCTTTCATATCTATTTTAAAGCTTACCTGCATTGTGTATTTAATAATCCTCCTAACATATCAGTTTTACGCTACATTTAGCTATTAATTTCACATTTTCTGACTTTGTGCCTACCTTTTGTTAGATAAAAATTTATTTTAATTTTAATTCGGAGATTAACAAAACAAAATAATAAGAGGTAGAAGACCGATTGATAGCAATAGCTGACCAGACAATAGCATTCCTAAATATGACCTAACAATTCAATGGAAGTTTATAAAATAGTTTTAAAAAGCTGTTACGGTCAGGATTGCTTAAATGATTCACATTCTATTTTTAACTTTTTGTGAATTATTACGTTTCAACATGAATTAGTCTAAGCTACCAAACATTTTTAGTTAGATTCCAGAAATGAGACTCACGAGAATTGCAGAGATTACAAAGTGCTTGATTTTGGTCCTGGAAATATTCATTAGCCCGATGAATATTCACATTAATTATTTTGTATTTGATGTAAATACATAGAGATTTGCATTGGCAAAAAAGGACTCAGAAGCGTATATTTCGGTCTCTTTCCAGTTTTGCTGGCATAATTTACGCCAGCGTGAACCCTATTGAACGAATGCAGCAGTTTTTTATATAAAGAGAATGCGAATATTATGTTACTATCGGATTCCCTTATGATTGTCGTTATTGGCTAATAAAACAAGAGAAATCTCCAAGTTGATTCTACTAGAAAGTAATAAAGACGCTTTGGTTTCTGTACTAGTCGAGATTTTGCACCGTCGTACTATCAACGAGTGTACTGCTGCCTAAATTAACGACCTCGAGTAGTCCGACAGAATGTCTAGACAAGTCAATGATATAGCCATAATCTCTTCCAGAGCACTCAGCGTTGGGGAATTTGACCTCTGGTTGTGCAAACATTTCAAGAAAGACAATCATTTTTAATACTTATTTTACGCATTTAGAGGAATAATGTTGTCCTAGGTATAAAACATTTCATGAAAACTACTTCAAATCGAACGTTTTAACTGAAACGTCTTCTAGATAATACAGTGTCACTGTCCTTACTTTAATTGCATAATTTGGTCGATAGCCGCATTACTGGTTTGCGGGTTCGTAGATTAACAATATAAAATTTAGATCGTATTTACTTTATCTGTTTAATCTTAAATTGAATAGTCTGTACATTATATAAGACAACGCGTATATGAAACATGTATACCGAATTTCATAATCATGAATACGTCTATTCGTTGAAGAAAAACAGCAAAACAAGTAAATCTTTATTGACTATACGATCAATAATTATGTTTTTTTTCGGCTAGAGATGTATGCGCGGCTAAGTGTTTTACTTGAAGTGGCTTATCACCGAATATTGACCCGCATATCTAATCTGATATTATGAAGTGGCAATTTTCTACTCGTCATGCGTGTAACGAAGTAAAAACATTGCCACCATCTCAATTTGAACAAGAGTTTTGGATTTGTAAAAGAACACATTCAGAAAGAGCACTTCAATATTTCCCTTAAAAACAAAACTTCTTTGAATTTGAGTATCCTAAGGAGAATTTCATTAAAAAACCAGAATGAAAGTCGCAAGTTAATGAAATATTCATTTTGAGATACAATAATGCCGTAAAGTATCACTTCACTAAAAATGAATTATATGGTAACTTTATGCAGATCCCATAAATAAATATCTGATTTTTATAATATGCGTCTAATAAAAAGGGAAAATTCATAGTTTCCCAAAAATATATTACAATTTTCGTCTTCCTTGGAAACGGATAAAGTTATATACCATATCTTTAAATATTTGAGACACATCAGCGTCAAAATATAATGAAACGCACAACGATTTATTTGGCAAGAAATATTCGCCTCTGTAAATAATATATATATATATATATATATATATATATATATATATAATTGGCAAATAAAGCCATGTTGCTACAATTGTCATAATACTATACCAATAATACCAAATGTTAGTTAATATGAATTCTGATCAATAATATTTTCACACATATTTGAGCTTTTAATTTGCAAACAAAACCCATCAATAAATGCAGTATAATGGAAATTTATACCTCATTGGTAATTTAGCAAATTACTTTCAATTGATATACCTTTGTTTAGTTTATAAAATGTAAGTTGTGTTCATTTTTGTTAGGCAAAAATTTACGTTTAAAAATAAGAAAGTATGCTTCTTGAAATTTATTTATTTGTATATGAACTCTTATGGACAATACAAGACAGTAATAAATTATAAGATCAATGAAATATGAAATACATACTTTCTGTCAAAAGAAGGACAACAAAACAGTACAGCATTTCTTTTTTGTTAAATTTAATTTTTAATAAACTATTTTACCACAGTTAATTTATGCATGAAAAACAATTCTGTCGAAAACGAAGTTCTTTCAAAAATCGGAAATTTATTCATGGATCTCAGTACGTTCTGTCTACTTTTTTCCTTTTTTCCCACCTTTTTTGGCCCCGCCTCGAACAGATTTTCGTGTCTGGAAAGAACGCCAAAACGACTGAATGATAGTAGCTGCTTCGATCATTTTCTGTCGGTGCTCTTCAGCTATACGATGCTGCTCCTCTTTTACTCTTCGAGCCTCCATTATCTCAAGATATTCTCGGTTAAGCTCCTAAAGACAGGAATAAATTTTAAGTAAAAAGAGAAGAAACGAAAAAGTTAATTGGTATGCAGTTTATATCAACATGAGTATGTCGATGAGACAGTATTGTTACGGAGAATTACTCTATATGCAATTGTATATAAGGTATCACGTATTTAGTAGCAAATTATTTCAAATTGAGCCAGAAAGATATATTAATGTCAGCATAAACAAAATGCATATTCTCATGTCCACATAAATATTGTTCTTACAAGCGACTCATCATTGGAAGCCCGTACTATACCATATATATATATATATATATATATATATATATATATATATATATATATATATATATATATATATATGATATCCATGCCGTTTTAATTAACACAGTATTCTTATAATTAGGAAAACAACACATAAATAACAAAGTGGATAAAGGCCATTTATTTCGTGAATACTAAACATCTCTTATACAGTCATACATATTTATACATTTTGGGTTTTCAATTGATTATGCTATTGGTAACAAATCTGACTCGTTATTACTGTTGTTTCTTGTTTTGACTAGTTGATGAGTGTGTATGCGTTTGTGTTTGTGTTGTGTATGCGTGTTTGTATGTAATGGACATTCTCGCGGTATTGCGAAGTGATGTCTAAGATCTTGTCATTATTGTTTTGGTATCTTGAGAGTTAGCCATTTGTGCAAATTGTTCACTGTTACATGTACAAGTGCTAGTTTTCCCAGTATAGTTGATCGTTTCACCCCGCTGCGCAAGATTGCTATTTTCGCTTGGTAACAACGCTAATGTTGATTGCAATGTTAAACGCTCACATTGTTTGGAGACTTCTGTCATCGTATGCGCCTCTGTTATTTCCACTTCACATTGTTGCCAATCCGATTGTACGTTTGTTGATTCTAGTAGAGGGCCTAATGGTTCTTGGCTGGATACTAGTAGATTGTTGTTGAATTTTGTTATTCTTGGCCAGTCGATAAGGATATCATGTTGATGAAACTTTTGAATGTTAAGGTCAGGTGCTTGTTGTTTTATGTAAAGTGCTTCGTAGATAAATAATAATTTTTCGGATTTTGCTTTATGTAAAATTGTGAAATTGGTCGAATTGACAGGGTGCCCCGTTGCCAATATATGATCGGAAATAGCTGATTTTCCTGACGGTGGCAAGCCTTTGTTAATCAATTTCTGTGGCAAATGTTGCTGGATTCTGCTTATCAATTGCTTCTTCGTACGTCGATATATGTGCTACCGCACATACATGAGAATTTGTAGACTATGAATGATTTGGAGAGAATTGGCAATTGATCTTTGGCATCCAACCTCATGATTCTCTGTGTACTGAATGTCATATTAACTTTAACACTGGGGAAGTTGTCCTTAGTTATTCTATTCAGCCGCCGTGCAATTATTGAGGCTGGTATGTCGCCTCTAAATGGTAAGTTCAGGAAAACCTGCTTGCCGGTATCCTCTCTAGTACGAATCTGCCGTGGTCTGATGTTGACATCAATGAACCGCTCTGGGTAGTTGTTCATTAGCAAAATTGTCCTCAGGTAGCCCAGTTCTTCCACAATCTTGTGTTCAGAGCAGATCTTCCTGATTCTGTTTGCTAGGTTGTTTACTAAGTTTCTTTTGTGGGATTTTGGCACACTACTGTTGTAATGAATGTATTGTCCGGTGAAAGTAGATTTTCTATGTATGGCCAGTGTCAAATCTCCGTTTGCTTCTCGAGTGAGTTTGATGTCAAGGAATGGGAAACTGTCGTCTTTCTCTACCTCGAGAGTGAATTTGATGTCTGGATCGACTCCATTTGCTTGTTTGAGGATTTCGGAAGGGTCTGCTTCCTCTGAGATGAACAACAAGATATCATCTACATACCTTTTGTAGAGTGTGCACTGGTCAATTATACCTTTTAGTTTCGTTTTTTCCAGGTGATACATGTATACATCTGCCAGGAGGGGTGCGATGCAACTTCCCATAGCTACACCTTTGATCTGACGGTAGTATATCCCTTATCCACTGTGTTATTTATGTGTTGTTTTCCTAATTATAAGAATATATATATATATATATATATATATATATATATATATATATATATATATTTGACCTAGAAATGTGGAACTGCACTTAACTAAATATGCAGTGGATATAGGGCTTAGTATTGCCCCCTCCTGATGAGTCGCCAGTAACCACTGTTCACGTAAGATCATACATTTCATTCATGTTGAATTCTGTTTATCCTTCTGGTCATATTTGAACCAATTTGTTACTAGGTGTGCAACACGTAATACACAGTTGCATATATATTTGTTCTCCGCAAAAAACCGGATCTAATTGTTATATATTTAGTTGAATTATGTCATGATTATCATGAAAAGTGAGGACTGATATCGATAAAAGCCAGAGTGTGTGGATTTGCTGGGGTTACAGGTGTACAGAATTTGTTTCAATTCTCAATTTTGATGAAATTTTGCATATCTTTAATTCCATTATGATAGTACCATGTACCGACTGGGTAACTATAGTTTTGGTACTCTTTATAAAATCGGTATATGTTATATATAGTGAGTTGGCTTTGGAGTCGTATTGTTGAAAGCTTTTATGACGTTAAATCTACTACTTATTATACCAACATAAGTATAGGAAATTTTATTGCCCAATTGTTCCACATACCTCTCCTAACTATGTGTCACAGGAAAGCAAAACACACAATTTGGCATGAGATTACATCTTTCGATCTGAATTTTCCGTTATCGTATTAAAGCATATGCACTTCTGGTTTACTAAGTATCATATGGCTAATACGTCAGAACATTTGTGTTTCTTCTTCAAAAGAAAAATATGGAATTTTAACACTTCCTGGCGTAGTTTTACATCAAGGATATGTAAACATACACCTGGACACCTAAATAGAGAAATAATATTAATATTGTTCTTAGGGATATATGAGACTGCCTCAATTTAATGTTCCTTTGTAAATTTTGACAAATACTTACTCTGTATCGTTTAGCACAAATCAATTTTTTGTCTCAAACCAATGGGTCTGCTTCGTACACTTTATCAAAGGGTAAGCTTCCAGAAGACAGGTATTCTTGATTAGTGTTTCAACTACTTAACGTCCCTTGACATACGTATTGACCATTACATATTTGTTTTAAATTAATTTAAATATATCTTGTTCAGAAATTTTGTGCTTTTCTAGTCAAAATGAAGGAAAACCTGTATATTGAAGTATAGATTGATTATAATATTTAACAAAATTATAAAACCATATTTTCATTTTTCCATAAGCCAACTCGACTTAAATATCTGGTACTTATAATATGAGTTTGGAAAAGGCAGGGGGATTTAATTAAATTTAAAATATTTGTTATACAACAAATAAAAGGAAACGAGAAATGCACTTTCTGAAGCAATCGCATACACAACACAAACAAAAAACTAGTCTATATTTAATTCGCGTACAAACTTCTTCAGTTTACTAAGCGACGGATTAACGATTTCGCAAATAACAGATTCCGCAATGCGTAACTTATTTTCGCTTCTTGCTTTAATAAAACGCCTGGAACTCCTCCTTGTTTGTAGTGTGATTTTTACAAATAAAGTGTTTAAATTTTGCGAAATAATTCTTCATTTCCCATCTGTGTTTAGTGCAAAATGCACTTGAACTCGTTATATTATTAATCGGTCTGTCTGAACTAAACAAGGCCTCGAGAAGCTATTCCTTGTTTTAAACAAACTATTGATTTGTTCTATTGCAGGAAATTTATCCTTAACATTTATTATTAGCAGGCGTTTTGTATTAGCATAAATTAACTGTGTATTGGGCATTCGAATAGTCCCTGATTTTTATTCTTAGAGTATGTATTTGGAATAATGCGTCACCTACTATAACAGAATTCTGTTTTTAATTATACGGGTTGACAAATAGTTCGATTTTCGCTGTAAATTCATCGACAATAATCACATATCATTCCCTGTAAATAGAATCTATAAAATAATTCTCCTCCACAAGTGCAATAAACTTTAAATTAAAATGCGTTAGTCAATAATTCAAGAAATTCGATTGAACTGTGACAAGCAGCCCACTAAGTAATCTACTAGCTGGTGATTGCAGGTTCTGCCTACAAACATCTAAACTGAAACTAATTATGAAAATATGCTTCAATAAATATTTGAGGTATGTAGATTACACATTTATAACCTTTAGTGAAGATTTAGTAATACATAACATTTTTAAAGATTTTAATATCGTGTGTTATCATATTCAGTTCACTTGGTTGCATGACAAGCCCACATCTAACGAACTAACTTTCCTTGACGCATTATTGGACGCAAACATATTTTGGACAGTGCATCCATTACTACAATACAGTCCTATTTTTCTACTAAAGAAATTGGACAAACAGTTTATTTAACAGAAAAAAGCAAATCTGTTATGAAGAATTTCAATACCAGGCACTCAGTATAAACAATGCAGAAAAAGCTGTGAATCTGTACATTATAAAGAGACGATATATGCCAAAAAATATTTCTTAAAGGAGAAGCATCGTTCTCAACTTTTACTTGAAGTATTACAAAATAGTGACTATTCAGATTTATAGTATACGATTGTTGTTATTTTATGCAATAACACGCCTGCTAGGCAAAAGATGCAAAGGATAAGCTCACACCAACCAAACGTTCCAAAAACGTTTATTTATACAAATGAAATTATTTTTAGTATAAGAAACATTTCTTTCGCATTGTCTTCTCAAATATCTACTAATGAACATATTTTTATATATAAATTAAAAAGCAAAACTAGATAGAAATATGTGAACATAGTGAGAGTGTTAATTTTTTAAATTGTGGTTCATTGAAATACACGTGTTCATTCATCGTTTTCCTTCAATTACACGGTTGAAATTAATTAGTATTTAAATTAGTAATGATGTAGTTCAAGTTATCTAGATTTCAATTAATCAACATATATCATTTGGATAAAATGTGGCTTACAGTTCGAAAAGCTTAAGAAGTCAAAACTGAAATGTTGTAAGATTTCAGAGTGCTTTCAGAATAATTAGACAAATTTTCTGAATGACACAAACCAGAAGACAGTTTGTTAACGTTTTGACTATTAAAACTCCATACATGATTGAATAAAAAGTAACAGATTTGATTAAATTCCGCGAAAATTTACTTCAGAGTAGTTTTGTGATAAATTCTACTTAAAATCCATAAAATGAAGCAAAATTTCACAACAGACACCTTCGTTTTTTGTTAGTTTTATTCAAATTTACCTCAAAATTCTTTTCCAAATCCTCTAATTCCCGTTTTTCGATGGCGTACTCGGATTCAATTTGTTCAAATTCACTCTGTAATATTTAGAAAATATAATTTAACTTTAAGTTTAAAAAATCATTAAGTACTTTATCTGTATGCCCAGTAAATGCAGATTAAATAATAATCTTTTCAAAATTTTATTAAAACATTCAGATTGATTTGCATTTGCTACACACCACAAAACTAAATATATCTATCGTTTAAGATATTAAATATTATATATTTACCAGACTGATTTTTCAAAATTTAGTACGCATTAAGTATTTGGTATAATTACGCGACTGGGACTTGTTAGAAGTTGCATTTGTTCCACAGTCTTATAATGCAATCCCTTCACCATCGAATCCGGGCTTTGCAACCAATCGGTTAGTATAAAATAATTTACTATGGACGCGATTTATTCTGCACAATTTTCTGGTCGTTATTTAAACCTGGAATGTTCTATATACCCCCAGTTCAAAATTTCATTTGAAATATTCCTGTACTTACTTTTCGTATAACTTATTTATTTAAAAGCTCATTAAACTAAGCAAAGGAAAAATAGTAATGAAAGAAAAAAAATTATTTAAACAGATTCATTTAAGCTTTTCACTAACTGATCACATAACACCCACTGACGTGACACTAGATATACATGCGCCGCGTATGTGCGTGTTTATACCGCTTAAGAATTTATTTAAATATAATTTCACACACGTGCACATCTATCTTAGTGAAACTTTTGTGACTGATTGTCAATGTGCTGTTTTCACGTATCAGGTTAAATGATTTATTATAACCACGCGCAATTACATAATCAGTGGTAACGAGAGTAGTTAGGAAGTTGACAAAGTAATAAATACACAACAATTGGAAAAAATATTGCCAGTGAAACTTATCTAAAAGCTAGTGGGTAAATTATAAGTTTTGTCAAGATCCAAAGTATAGCTTGATGCACTTCAGACACAATATTACCTACAGAAAAAATGAAATTAAAAACGTTGTCTCGCACAAAGAGAATTAACAAAATAGTTTATTAATTTTTTTTCCATTAAATAATAACGATGAGTTACTGGTTGCAAAAGGGAAACAACAAATAAAAGTGTAAAAAATAGACTATTGTAGTAAATTATTTTAAATCTGAAAAACGAGTAGTAAAATAACCATGTTCCCAATAAGCTAAATGTAATTCATTATTTGTTATTTTTTGATAGAATTAGTTTCCAACTCTGATTTGTACAATTATCGTTTTCTACCATAGGATACTGCATTTAATTAAACAAAGATCAGTGATTTTTCTATCGCTGTTTCGTTCATGATATCACTTCTTGTACAAATTTTAATAGATTAATTAATCAATCGTGTCCTGTTACGACTGCATATCAGAATACGTCAACAACCATCCCAGTTAATTTTATGTCAAATGATAATATTAAAATTTTTGATCCACGAAGTTTGATGATTTACTTAGTCTATAACATTGGAAATTATAAATTTTATTTCTTGGGAAATAATTTATATTAACAAACATTCTTTGTGGATTCCCAGGTTTACGCATTTTGATTATACCATGCACTCTTGTTACAACTTTATTTCTTTAAATAATTGGTTCACCACGTGCAACGGGTAATTCCTCAGTAACGATCGAATTACAGAACAATATTTTCAGTTACTTTCAAAATTTTCCAGTTGTGACTACTATTATCTGGATAAATATTTTTTTTAAATATTTCAACTTTTATAATTTACTATTATTATAAACAAACTAAATAATCGAAACCACTACTCCGTCGTCATACTCTTTAAAACATATGGAGTTGTACAACGTTAACTTATTTCTGATACGTTTAACGTCATAACTGTATTTTTATTTTCTAATTTTTGTTCTAAAACAAATGTGGTCATGAAAAATTTAAAATCAACCATCGCCCTATCCGAAGGATATCGCACTGTTTAAACGGCCTAAGCAGAGATCTCATTTCTTTGTGACAATTCAATCTGAAAAGATATGTTCAATCGAAGTAACGCGTTTCAAGTTGATTTACATTAAGATAAATCACTGAAAGATCTACTACAATTTTGGACGCCAAAAAAATCTATGGATGAAAGGTATATAAATGCCCAAATCAGCCAACTTTCTATCGTGCATAATTTTGAATTTCTCAAGACCATGAAACACCTGAAAACTTTAAAAGTCATTGGCGTGAAAAAGTCAGCTTGACAAGAATTCTACTATTATTTTCTTCCTAATTCACTCAAATTTGCATATATCTAAATAACAAACCAGCTTAACCAATAAATTTAAACAAAACTCCTTTTTAATATATGAATTCAAAAAAACGGAACTTTAAATTTTGCCACTTACGTACCAAACTTTGTTTCAAAAAAATTTTAATAAATGAAATGTTGGCCAGCTGACCTAAGTTTCTTTTTTACATAGTAGTACGTTTCAAACTGTCTAACGGTTTTAAATTCATACTTTATTCACAAATAATATCTGAAATAATTAACATTATGCGCAATTTCTTTATCCCAACGATGAGTTAAATATTTTAATGTAGCAGATACGATGGTTTGTGTGTTGGATAAATGTAAAATTTAACTAATTAGGACAAAACGTAAGTATTACGCATGTTTTAAAAGTTATATAACAAATATGTACGTAAAATGCTAATAAAATACAATTGATCAACAATGAGATCATAAATTATGAATCACATGTGTTTCATTGTAACACGCTCATGCAGAGAGATAATGTCGCATTCTGATTGTGTTTTAGTAAAATTGCATATACATGGTACCCATACGGTATTTTAATTATGCAACGGTAAGACAATTAGATAAATACAAAAAAAATCGATTTTGCCTCCAGTTCCATTTAAATTATTTACCATAATTTTCGAAATATTCGTGCTTTCGGACTACATCCTTAAATGCTATAACTTAAAGTAGACTAAACATTTTAATTTGTTTTTTGTAGGTCAATTTTATTCTCTAGAGTCTCTGTCTTATTGCACTGTTTAGATATTTCACTTTGTGCCAATTTTTTACTTCAGAAGATATAGCCTAGGTCGTATGTTTCCTATGCTCCAGGATATCAAATGGTGCCTTGAGAAACAAAAGAATCTCTTTAACAGATTTCGTCATAACAAGTGTACGTTAGTTAATATTAGTGTCTATTTATATTGAAACACCGCGTTTAATGCACAGTAAATTGAATATATTTAAGAATTTCCTATTTGAAATTTCATTTTCCACGTTTTCTTCCATTTGGTGCTTGACTCATTTCGGTTTCGAAGTTGATTTATTTCTACTGTCCTGATCATCTTACTACTTAGACAGTTTTTCAGCAAATCCTTTCTCAAAAAACATAAGTGCATTAACGTACAAATACTTTTGCGAAAATGCATAATATTAGTAATATTAAAAAATTAATTAATTTAATCATGTCTTCGAGCTTGAAGTAAACACCAATCGAATTGTATTTAACTAGCCATCGAAGAACATATAAAAAAATTCCGTCAGTCACACGTACTGACTTATTTCGACCTGCCATGATCTTCAGCATCGTACAACTGCAAACTGACCAGAGAGGATCAATAAGCAATGCACAGATATGGAAAACAAAATTAGATGTACAGCTCTCACCTTTAGTAGTCTCGCATAAATTGTACTTGACTGGAAATTTCGGTTGCACAATTTCTATGCAGACCCCGTACATTAAATATTTTCATTTTTCGCAATATATATATATATAGGTAACACAAAAAAATAAATTAATAAATGCGCGTGTGGTGGCAAAAATTCATTAAATTAATTTTGCTGGCTTGAAGTATACACCAATCCGATTTTATTTAACTATTCGTCGAAGAACTGAAAAACTACAGTCAGTCATACGTACAGACGCTTTTCGACCTTCCATGATCTTCATCAGAATACGTCGGAAAACCGACTGTCGAGGATCAAACCAATGCAAATATATGGAAATCAAAATTGTATATGCGGCTTTCAACTTTGGTTGTCTCGCAAAAATTGTAATTAACTGCAAAATGTCGGCTACACAATTTGTATGAAGTTACGACCATAAGCGCCAGCATTTATATATATATATATATATATATGTGGTATGTAGTTAAGAAATCGGTGATTGAGCGAGTTGTGCCAGCAATGCTTTAAATCAAGTTTGTGAGCTTTAATTAAACACCAATCCCTTTGTATTCAAACAGTCGTCGAACAACATAGTAAAACTACCTTCAGTCAGAAGTACTGATGTGTTTCGACTTTCCATGAATCTCATCAGAACACGAAGTCAGACTGACTAGCATGGATCAAACTGCAAATGTCCCGGTTTCCATTAACCTAGTGCAGTTTAAATAATGCATTTTATTTACTAGAGTCTGCATCCGCAAAAAAAAATAAATACATCAAAGACAACATATTTTGCGAAAATGCAGAATTATAATAATACTGTTCGCTACCTTACATTCATTTTATTATAGTTTTTTATTAGTTGAGTTCTAGTTATCGTCCTAAAGTGGCTGATCGCCTGAATTATTAGAAATGTTATTGCATGTATCATTTCCAATCATTTAGAACAATCAATGCCGATACTTAGCAAAGTAAAACTGGCAGTCATATTTAGTATTGCTAAATAGCTTACTGAGAAACTATACAAAAATTTAAATACTGCATAAATTTACATTTTTTTCGATCAATACCTAGAAAATGCCGCAAGTTTTCTTTTGTAAAGTTTTCCTTAACTCAAACTGAAATATAGGCGATATTATTTGCTCAAATTTTTAATCAGAAAAGGGCAAGCATATTTATAGTAGATAGCAAAACTTCAGAAAAACTTACAACAGAACTTTAGGCAAAATTAAGTCTGTGCGGAATTAGGTCAATAACAAAAAACATGCAGAAATGACACAAAAAGAATCTAAAATATTTACGGGCCAAATTTAATGTTAATACAACCATAATACATAATGCGTTATAACAAACAGGATTTTATCTACCTGCATATCCGTCATCTCGTGATCATATCTGGCAATAATTGCTTCGACCTCCAATTCTTGTTTATACCGTATGATCCGGTTTTCCTGTTCTTCTTCGATATGCGACTTCAATTTTTCTTCGTATCCCTTCTGCATGTTAGTTAGCTCCTCTTGAAATTTTTCTTGCCGACCTTTAATAGTGAATATGCGGGCATAATCAAAAGTAATTTTATTTAATCCGCACGATTTTACATATATATATATATATATATATATATATATATATATATATATATATATATATATATATATATATATATATACATATATATATATATACTTCTGTTATTAAAAGACAAAATTGGGTTGAAAATGTAAATTCCTTATAAGGACGCCTGTTATATAAGAGCATTCATAAATTTCATTGCATTATTTTTCTTGTAAAATTATATTCTCTGACTATGCCTAGAACACCGTCTAGATTGAAAACGAGAACATAGTTTCACAAAACAATTCGAAAGTTTGCAGTCATAAGGTACCAAATATGATGTAATTCATATATTAATTCAAATAATACTTCATGATTGAAATTAACTGTGTATGTCAAATTAGATTACATTCAAATTTGAACCAAATTTTGAAGGTTTTAATAGAAAAAAGCTTTTGATATCTTCATTATTTATTTGACGTATTAAATCAAAAATTAGGTAGAATTTTCTGTCATATAAATAATATTAGTAATATTATTATAATTATATTTGTTTTGCAAAATCTAGCTTTCCACCAAAAGTTGATTTGGCATTCCAGCATGAATTTAAAATAAATTGTCAGTTTAAGTATAATTTTTCAATGTAGGACAAATCAATTATGCAGAAATGTAAAGATGCGACTAAATAGTGCGTAGAAATATATTTATTTACAAATTTGTTTTAACAATATAAAAAAATACAATTCATAGTTAGATGTACGATATGTAACTTATAGGGGCTGTAGCATAATCAACTGAATTATCAGAAAAATTCTGGGGAGCAGCGGTACGCAAAAGCATATGTACACAGACAAGTACTGATAAATAAATTCTATTGTAATTCCTTAAAACATGTTAGCAATCTTGAAGTGAACACAAATCCCATAGTATTTAACCAGTCTTCCAAAAACATAGCAAAACTGCCGTCATTCACACGAACTTACGCGCTTCGGTCTTCCATGATCATCATCAGAGTATGACAGCAAACTGACTAGCGAGGTTCAAACTGCAATGAATATTTTTCGAAAGCGAAATTGCCAATGCGGCTCTCAACTTTAATAGTTTTGGATATATTGCAGTTGACTGGAAATATCGGCTACACAATTTCTAAAGCTTCTAAAAGTTAATGTTTGTGACTGTATAGAAATTGTCAAATACAAAGAATGCGAGACGACTAGAGATTAGCGCCACAAATGTAATTTTGTCGAAACGCGTCAATATGTGTGACTGACGATGGTTTTAAACAATAATTGATTGCGCGGGTGGTGGTAACAATTCTTTAAATCAAGTTTGCGTGCTTGAAGTAAACACCAATCCCATTGTATTTAACCAGTCATCGAACAACATAACAAAACTACCGCCAGCTGCAACGCACTGACGCGTTTCGACCTTCCATGATCATCATCAGAGTACGACGGCAAACTGACTATCGAGGATCAAACCGCATTGAATATATATGGAAATCAAATTTAGATATGCGGCTCTCACCTCTAGCAGTCTTGCATACATTGAACTTGACTGGAAATGTCGGCTGCACAATTTCTATGCAGTCACGAACATTAACTGTTTGCAGCTTTCGCCACATATACATATATAGGCAATACAATTTAAACAATAATTGATTGCGCGGGTGGTGGTAACAATTCTTTAAATCAAGTTTGCGTGCTTGAAGTAAACACCAATCCCATTGTATTTAACCAGTCATCGAACAACATAACAAAACTACCGCCAGCTGCAACGCACTGACGCGTTTCGACCTTCCATGATCATCATCAGAGTACGACGGCAAACTGACTATCGAGGATCAAACCGCATTGAATATATATGGAAATCAAATTTAGATATGCGGCTCTCACCTCTAGCAGTCTTGCATACATTGAACTTGACTGGAAATGTCGGCTGCACAATTTCTATGCAGTCACGAACATTAACTGTTTGCAGCTTTCGCCACATATACATATATAGGCAATACAATTTAAACAATAATTGATTGCGCGGGTGGTGGTAACAATTCTTTAAATCAAGTTTGCGTGCTTGAAGTAAACACCAATCCCATTGTATTTAACCAGTCATCGAACAACATAACAAAACTACCGCCAGCTGCAACGCACTGACGCGTTTCGACCTTCCATGATCATCATCAGAGTACGACGGCAAACTGACTATCGAAGATCAAACCGCATTGAATATATATGGAAATCAAATTTAGATATGCGGCTCTCACCTCTAGCAGTCTTGCATACATTGAACTTGACTGGAAATGTCGGCTGCACAATTTCTATGCAGTCACGAACATTAACTGTTTGCAGCTTTCGCCACATATACATATATAGGCAATACAATTTAAACAATAATTGATTGCGCGGGTGGTGGTAACAATTCTTTAAATCAAGTTTGCGTGCTTGAAGTAAACACCAATCCCATTGTATTTAACCAGTCATCGAACAACATAACAAAACTACCGCCAGCTGCAACGCACTGACGCGTTTCGACCTTCCATGATCATCATCAGAGTACGACGGCCAACTGACTATCGAGGATCAAACCGCATTGAATATATATGGAAATCAAATTTAGATATGCGGCTCTCACCTCTAGCAGTCTTGCATACATTGAACTTGACTGGAAATGTCGGCTGCACAATTTCTATGCAGTCACGAACATTAACTGTTTGCAGCTTTCGCCACATATACATATATAGGCAATACAATTTAAACAATAATTGATTGCGCGGGTGGTGGTAACAATTCTTTAAATCAAGTTTGCGTGCTTGAAGTAAACACCAATCCCATTGTATTTAACCAGTCATCGAACATCATAACAAAACTACCGCCAGCTGCAACGCACTGACGCGTTTCGACCTTCCATGATCATCATCAGAGTACGACGGCAAACTGACTATCGAGGATCAAACCGCATTGAATATATATGGAAATCAAATTTAGATATGCGGCTCTCACCTCTAGCAGTCTTGCATACATTGAACCATGTTGTTTGATGACTGGTTAAATATATTGGGATTAGTGTTTACTTCAAGGTTGCAAAATGGATTTAAATAATGGTTGCCGCCCCTCACTCATTAATTTATTGCTTAAACTCTATAGAAATTTTAATATCATAGAAGTGCCATGATGCGCATAACCAGCCCATGGATTTAAAGGGAATACGAGTATTAAAGATAAAAAGTCAAACAATCGTGCTACGATAACAATTTAAAACCAAGTGAAGCAGTTAATTATGCCTCCAATTATATTCTGCCACAAGATATGTACCGACAACATACCCAGTCTGGAATACCCTATAGAACAAAACTTTAAAAGCAACATTAAATGACATTTAAAAAAAATATTTTGAGACAGTGATTGACTATGAGGAGTTATCAAATGAAAATCGGTAATTTCTTCGTAAATTATATACGTTTTATGGACCAATATAGGGATGTGGCTAAGTAGATCGACAGTGACCTACACTTAAAGATGTAGCAGACAAAAGGTTGTGAAAAATTCAATAGAATTTGAAAAAAACCCCGGCTTGTTTTGAAAAGGAAGTGACCTGGTTTATTAAAATTAAGGTTGCCAGCTTGATATAAACACCAACTATATTATAACTTTATTATGTCCATTGCCTTCAAATATTACACAGTATATTTCTAATTAGGAAGAAAAAGTGTTTTTCTTCCTAATTCGAGAGATTGGGAATTAAGGGAAAACCAATAAAATTATGCGTATCACCTCCACTTCAGGTTCAATGCACGAACGGCTTGTTATGCTTTCATAAATCAGGCTGCAGTTTGGTTATTTCCATAGCCGGACATTTTGAAAGCTCATTTATGTTATTGCATTTAGTAATAATATTAAAGACTACGTCTGGGGATCATAAGTGCAAGGTTTCAATGATGAGTTGCACATTTGCAGATGTGAATTTACCATCTGATTATAAACACAAGTTTTGTTGCAATAATCTTTTTTAAGTTATTAACGGTCTGGTGAACTGGCCAACATAAGTTAAGAAAACAACAAAAGCATGCATACAGATGAATAAGTTTTGAGGTCGATATTAACAGCTGTTTCACTTTTATTGATGGTAAAGGAAATCGTTTACCTTAAATAACACTCGTTATTTTGCTGCATTAATTTTGCATGTTAATGCTGCTTCAACTTTTCCCTGAGTCGTGCTGGAAACATCAGCCTCTATAAACAAGATGCTTAAGTGAATTAATTACATTTTAATCATAATCACTTCTCTGTCTTTTGATTTCCGCCTTTTAACAATTGGCTCCATCGATATTCTATGATAGTCAGTATACAATATATCGAATATTGCTTTTGTATATTCGTTAATATTTGAATCTGGACTAGCCAATCTGTCAATCATTGGAAAACAGCCACGAACGCTTGATATTGTTTAAAGAAAATGCACGAACTGCTATAATTAAAACACTGTATAGACCAGTTTTGTTTATGGCAAAATGTTTTATTAAATTTACCATTAGTATCTGGCTTTAATAGTGCATCCAAGAACGTTAGACAATCGTCTTTCTTGCATAATCTGAGGTGAAACTGATTTTTTATGCACTTTATTCAAACTTTGAATTGGTGTTGTTGATTGCGACATATTTTTAAGAATAAGGAAATTCTCATCAAAATTATTCATATATTTTTCATGTTTACTTGTTTTTTCTTAATGATGTGTTCTCAAGATCGCATAGAAAAATTTTTGCCATAGATTAAATAGGGCGCCCCCCATTTGAACGCCAATATTTTTATGTAAAAATAAAATAAACTTGCGCAGAATATGACCCACAGTGAAGATGGTCGTATGATTTGATTTACTGCTTGAGTTACAATGTCAATGATTTATTTAATTGGAACATTTGGGGAAAATACGTCACAATATAAGACAAAATTACATAATGAATCATGTTAACTAAACTAAAAGGGATTGTTAACCGAATAATTACCTAGTACTTTGCGCAATGTTTTCAGTGTAAGGAATAAGCATTTAGCTTCTGTTTCGAACGGAGAATTGACAATTGATTAAATTGGTCCCATAGGAAAAACTATTTTACTGGTTTTGGTAATCTGTACATTGTTAGTTTGCAGCAGAAAAAGTATGTTGAGGCATAAAGCCCGAACTTGATGTGATGCACGCAAATGAATGGTCATTTCCAGATTTTACATTCTCCACATTTAAATGTTATGTTGCTTTTGTCTTTTATCTATATATATATATATATATATATATATATATATATATATATATATATATATATATATATATATATATATATATGCGTGTTCATATGTAGATACTTGGAGAGAAAATCAGAATTTAACGGTTATTGTGTCTGAAGAAATGTTTCTTTCTGCACATTGGAAGGGTAATATGAATTTTATAAAAGTTAAAACTGGAAAAAAGAATAATATAGAATGTTGTCCTAAAAACTGACTGAGGTTTAATAGTTATTTGAGCATTTAATTCAGCGGTTGAAATCTGAATAATGTTTGGATTCTTTGGCTCAATTTTACAAGTAAAATGGTAATTAAACTGATGCACTTAATTTGGTAATACGGAACTGATACTAGAAAAGTTTGACAGATTTGTGCAAATAAAAAATACGACTTTAAAAAACTGAGGTTAAGATACTTTCGCTGTTCTTTTCTTCGACTGACTGATGTTTGGCTGCTTCAGCTCGCATTTCCTTTATGGCTGCTTCTGAGAGCTCTTGTACTGTGACAATTTTTGTTTCAAGCTCACGAATGACATTGTTCTTCTTTTGAATCTGTATATGTTGTTTGTGATTTGGTAGAAAGTTATAAGTAAAAAGAGTTACAATTAGAAATTTTGTATATATCTAAAAATAATATAAGATATGATGTTTTGGAAAATTCTTAATAACAATAATACTATAATTGAAACATCAATTAATAAACCACACATCATGCATATATACAAGTTTATAATACCATATCTCGTAGGCTAAACACTTCTTTGTATTCAATAATGGCATTTGTATTTTAGTTGAAAAATTTCTCTTCATAAGAATTAAACTTTAAAATTGTCCTTATAATGGCCCCATGGATACAGTTCCTTGTTTATTTAAAATAATTTAATCGGCTCTTATTCAAATATAATTGTGATTTATCTTGATAATTTTAAACATTTTCTGGATCTAAATAGTGCAATGTCTAAATAATTTTTATGAATAAATAAGTCATATAACAAAAAATATATCCGATCAATTCCTGAAACTAAAATTAAGTGAAAAATAACATTGCTACGGGACAAGATGTATTTTATATAATGATAGATCTGGGATGAAAAGATGAAACTTCATTTGGAAAGCGATATTAAATGTGAATTAAAGTAGAACATATTTATTCATTTATTTTATTTATTTATTTATTTATTTGACATCTAATTTCATAACTTACCATCAGAACGAGAAGGCAATTCATCCGGTAGACTGGTTTTGTCCTTATTGTTAGCTCTACAAGAACTGTCTGGAATTTTTCCACGACTTGGAATCTAAACAGGCACATTTGCTTTTCAGTCTGAGACTCTACACACTACCTCAATTGTGCAGCTCACCACACTCAGTTCTAAATCAAATAACAACTTTTCATTCTGATTAGCCTTTCCATCAGACGAAATCAAATTAGAACATCTTAAGACATAAAGTTCTAACAATCCACCCTCTATTTGTCATTATAAAACAAACCAGGACACTTGGGGCTGTTATATTGATTTGAAATCTAATCGCAGGATACTAATTATATGTATTTTGTAAGTATGAACCAAACATTGTATCAGGCAGCAAAGTCAATTCATCCAGCAAGCTAGTTTCATTCTTATTGAAAACAATTCAAGTACTGTAGGGAGTTTGTAGTGGACGATATTAGAAACAGGAATATTTACTTTGGTACACGTGTTTTTTTCATCCGCTGATGTTTTGTGTTATGTAAAAATAAGTGCGGCAGGATGGCTCAGTGGTTAGAGCACCAGATTCCGAAGCAGACGTGCCCAGGTTCGAGCCCTTTCCGCGGCAAATTCTGGCCAGTACATTATGAGTTCCCAATAAGAACGAAACCGGTCTACTGGATGAATTGCCTTTTCTACACTATACAATTCTTAGTTTATACTGACATATGTAATTAATTAATGGGTCAGGTGTTTATATCAAGACCGCAATTTTGATTATAATAATATTTAATTTGGAGTCTGAGACTCTATGCACTGCACCACACATGCCGCGTATCACATGCAATTTGAAATCATAGACCGACATTTGTTTATGGGTATATTTATTTACAGATGTAATGAATTCAAATCTTAATTGATTCCAAAGAGATTACAAAGGAAGGAAAGTATAACTAGAAACAAAAGTTATAATATTATCCGGTTCAAAGACCGCCAGAGGCATAATTTAGACGCTAATTGAATAATTCCCAATAAGGGCGAACCTCGTTTAATTGTTAAATCACCTATGCTGTATGATGCAATATCTAGTTTATACTGACAAAGTTTATATATATATGGTATAAATTATACATCGCATATTATAATAATTTAAGTTCATCTTTTATATAATGCTTCTTTCTGTTTAAATATTTTAGATTAATGACCAGAATGTCTGGGAGACATAAGCGAATTATTGAGCATTTGTTTTAGAATTATAGAACTATGTCTGAGAAAATTTGTTTTCTAGAGTTACCATTAACATATTTCATTTTGTTTACAAATTGATAAAAAAATATGAATTTACGAAATCTTTATAAATTTGTCGATCCTATATATAAATCTATAAGAGCGGAGGGATTAATAATTTGCAGTTAAGCCTTGCATGATATATCAAAATTAATGACGGAGATAATGCTATCTCAAATGACGAATACAAATAACTAGCATTATTTGTGGATATTTGCGGTGTTTGATGGGGTGAGGTGGCTTCATGTTATAGTATAAATTGTAAATATTACATAAAACAAAATTAAATATGGTTCGCTAAATAAAAATTTAAACACATAGAGTTTCAACAATGAGACGGAAAGTTCACTTTAACACCGCTATGAATATGATCTCCCGAAATAAATTACTTATTTTTACATAACACAAAACATCAGCGGATGAAGAAAAACACGTGATTTTGAAGATCAGGGAAAATTAATATTTTATCGTGGATTTCTCAAAAAATATGCAAGGCATCAACTGTAGTTGGATTGGTAATACAGGGAAACATATCATCAAAACTTACGAAGGAGAAATCATGGACATTTTAGAAACTAGAAAGATGTCACATGTTGGTTTATACACAATCGTTGAGGTAACTGCAAATAAACCAGATCTAGTGCCGGTTACATGACCTTTACTACCAGGATACATGCATATTTTTTGTACTTAGATTTTTGTTGAAATTGTTTAAACAGTAGCAAATCATTTTTAAACATAGCTTGTAATGAAATATAGTAATCCGTTTTCAGGAAATATCAAAGATAATACCCGATTTGCCTCATAACGTGTCGTGGTATATATTCCTACATAATTGAAAACATTTTTTACATAGATCTGCGAATTTCATCTTCATTATCCACGGAAGGCCCAGTTCCACTTTTTTTAAATATAGGAAAATAGTTTTTTTCGATTATACTTATTCTTAAAAGCGCGTATATTAATTCAGTGTAGATTATTAGTGATTTCATCATGCTAATAAATAAATAAACCCCTTTCATGCATTTTAAATTTAAATAAAAATATAAGTCATATACAGAAATATAAATTTATGCATATAAAACATATAAAACTCGATTTAAATATGTAGTATTTTCAATTTTAATATTATAGAAGTCAAGTGAAAACTTATATGTTGAAGCACACATGGACGCTCGCAAACACACACACACACACACACACACAAGAAATTCGCCAGTTTATATTCAAATCATATACGAACTCCTTTAGCTAGTTTAGTTGAAGATAATAAATAATGTTGCAATCAACAGCCTCTGCTGCGCATAATTTTTTCGTTTTTTCGCTGAAAAAAACTTGGACATCTCCCTGGTATGTAGTATGATTAAAAAATCAATAATTGCGCGAGTGGTGGTAACAATCATTTAAATCAAGTTTGCAAGATTGATATAACCACCAATCCCATTGTATTTAAGCCGTCGTCAAACGACATAGTTTTTCTATGTCTAGTCAACATTATATACGTGAACAGGACAGGAAAAAATGACATAAAATCCAATGAACTTCGAAGATATTTTAACTTTTATGCTCAAGTCCTATGGATAATACAAACTGTATTTGAACTATCATAAAAGAGAAATAGCACAATCTTAGCTTCAACATTAACAGATTTGTCTCAAAATGGGGGTGAGGAAGCCACCTGTGTCGCATTGATTGAAGTCGCAGACACTGAAGCAAATGTTCTCCGGTTCGAATCACATCCGCGGTAAATTCTGAACGGTAATTGAATAGTTTCCAATAAGGACGAAACCGATTTATTGGATGAATTTCCATACTTTATATATGCAATTCTTTGTTTATATATATATATATATATATATATATATGTATGTAACGTTGTCAATACGCATGTGTTTTCACTGGACATCTTATAAGCTAAAAAACATTTTCCCTACGTTCTACTGGACGAACTTGATAAAAATACCGAGAAAGTTGAATCGGTAAGATCTGATTAAACTCCAAGATAGAGGAACATGGAAGCTAGCTGAGGAAAGTTTTACTATTGAAAACCTCCCCGCAGTGTTTTATAGATGAAAACGCGGCAAAGAAATTTCGTGATTCATGCAATTGGTTGCACCACTAATTCACATTCCAAAGCCTTTTAGCCGACTCGTCCTTATAGTCTGCCATCTGTATTGTAAATTAAGTTTCTACAGCTCTCCGTGCAGTCCATTTAATTTTGTTTCTGCGACTGCCTCCAAGTATACCATGAGTTAGAGTGATTATTGAAGAAGCCAATGCGCATAATCGCTATAGATCATATTTCGTATAAATCCGTGTACACTCACAGCTGGCACAATATTCCGCAAAGTTTAACGATTACGGAAAGCTCATATTCTATTGTAATGCAAATTTTCTATGTACACACCATTAATGCTGCTTTGTACACGCTTAAAGTCCATATGATAAGCATGCCAAACATTTATTATTTAATTAATAAATCAATATAGACGATATACTTTTGGTTTAAAATCAAAACTACATAAATTTATATTCTTTGCTCTGAGATTTATTAATACCGATGGCCTGGTATCTAATTACTTAATTTATCCTCTGTTCCAATGATTATTGGCCGTTGCAATTCTTTTTCGAATTCCCCTGGTTACAAAATTTAAATCATAATATTTAAAAATGATTCTTTTACTGAAAACTCCTACATGTTATATTATACAATTTATAATTTATAATCTGAGCCGAAAGTTTCTCATTTAATACATTGCGTGAATGTTGAAGAATATTTATTTCATGAAATGCTCTGAAATGACCAATACACAACTGCAATTTTTATACAATAAAACGCCTGTTAAATATAAATGCAATCGATAAGCCTCAACATTATTAAGTTACACAAATACAACAAACGCTTATTGTGCTCCTTAGGTTGGACTAGTTGATTACAACAGAAAGGAATTCGAGAGCATTCGAGAATAGTCTCAGCATGTAAAGAGAGAAAGGGTTTCGCAGCAGCTGAACACATTGTTTCTCAACATCAAACATTTCCAATCAAGTGGCCTTCCAGATGTTTTTGAGGCAAAAATGAAGAATGATTTAGGAGAGCATAAGCTGTTGTAACCGACACCCTTTATCCACTGAAAAATAAGCAAAAAGACGTTTTACAGATATTTCTTGAATGAATGCGAAGCGCGAGCGTCATATTTTGAGTATCCGCGATTATTTTCGTCGGTTGTAACTTTGCACTATCACTATCCCCGTTTTCAAGAACACATCGAGTTTGCCTTTTTGGTGGCTTTGTGCTAATTCCTCCGTTTTAACATCGTTCATACAAGCCACTGCAAATAAGGTACGATTTAATCTTCGTTGACTTGCAACGTTTCGGCACCTCATTTCCAGTACAATGCTGACACCAACAGATTTAAACAAATGTAGTGTCGGCATTGTACTGTGTTACTAGATGCCTGTCGGTGACTCAGGTATTAAAGCACCAGATTTCGAAACAGACGAGCCCAGGTTCGAGCCCTGTCCGCGGAAAATTCTGGAAAATACGTTAAGAGTTCTAAATAAGGAATTATTGGTGTGGGTGTATGTGCGTGAGTGCATGTCTCAGTATATTCATCTTTGGCTTCCTGTTTGTTGTTGTACAATGTGTCCATTTTATTATAATTTCTCTCCTTGGCTTTCATAAATTGACTATAACAAATACCATATGGTACATTCGAGTTGAGATTTGGATGAAGAAAATGGCCTTTTGAAGGTTTTGCTGTGTATACCTGATTTTATATTAGATTCTTGCTTCAATACACGATTTATTTTTCAATTCAAATTATAAATACAAAAATGTGCTGAACTAAAATGTATACATGATATATTCATACGCAACATTTGCCAAACTGACAGGTGACTATATTTTTCTTAAATCAATACTAGAATTATTTATTTAATTAAACATTATTCTGCGCATTTTTTATGATTACTATATGCTAGATACATAAGCAAATCTGATAACTGTTCTATAATATAATTGTAAAAAAATTTATTCCATTATGTTAACGTTATGCAGCACAAATTTTATGATTATTATATGCTAAATATTTTTCGCGAAAAAGGACTGTAGAAAATTCCTATCGTTTTGTCTGCAGAGAAAACCACATACAGCAATCACTCTAATTTACTCTTTAGCTAATGTTTGAGAAAAACATTTTTTACAATAACGCAGAGCACGAAAAAGGATTGAAACCTTATATAACTATGATTAGTTTGAATAACTTAATGTCAATTAAAAGTAAACTGATATTGAGGCAAAAATGTAGTCAAATCTAACAGTAATTCCGCTGGCATCCTATGATTAGCCATGATATGTAAGGGGTTTTGACTTTTCGGTTAGCATTTAAATATATGTGATACCACGTTCTCTCAGTTAATTAACTTAAATTTTCTATTATAATCTTACCTAACCTCACGACATAAATATGCTTTTATACGAGTTGCCATTTCAGGAGATCGGCAGATAAAACAATGTTTGTTTCTGATGTGCTGATGAAAATTGAAACGTTTGAAAAAACAAAAGCATAGAAGCCAAATAACCACGAATATTAGTAATATAAGGCTGTGTGCTAAGGAAACCCCGTCAAAATATTTGCGAATCATTTAAGTGCAGGTAATATTAGTAGCAGATTGAATTATTCACTTGGTGTAATTTGTCAACTACTTAAAAGTTATAAAGTGCACATGCTGAAATTTCACATTTGCCAAAGTAAATATCGCAAAAACCTTTATTAGTTAACGGAGCGACTTCCAAGCTCATCACAAAAATAAATGTGTACTTTAACGACTGCTGCCTCGAAGTGACCTAGATTCAATGCAAATGAACCAAATAATACGGCTAGTGTCAACCAACCATTTCCCCTAATGAATCTTCATATCAACTAATGTTGCAACTGTTGACGAACGTAAGAGATAGCTAACGTGCCAGTAAAAATGATTTAAATCTATTTATATTCAACCTATTTTGTAACCATTGTCTGTGTAACTGATGCAAAATCTAAATTTTGATCAAATAAAATCTGATCATGCTTAAATAAGCAGGTATTTGCAGCAATGTTATTATTGGCTTAAGCGAAGAATAAGTCTGAAAATATTAATTTTACTACAAATGCATATGATATCGAGTAGATAAATAAATTTATTGTCACTAAAGCAATGTGTCTAATGCATAAAACCACAAGTTTAAATAGTTCCTATTCGCTAATTGTTCTATATGTAGAGTTAGAGGTTATTTATACAGTGGTTCCTCGAGATTCGAGTTTAATTCGACCCTGAACCGAGCTCGTAAGTCAATCGGCTCGTATGTCAAACGAATTTCTCCCATTTAAAATAACTGAATTAGATTTAATCCGTTCAGGACCTATGACAAATCCCCAACCCGCTGTAAATTATGAATAAAGATATGTTTTTAAATAACAAACAAACATGTATAGTTAACAATAATTGATTGCGTGGGTGATGGTAACAATTCATTAAATCAAGTTTGCGAGCTGGATTTAAAAAATTTTTATGATTAACAAATAAATAACAAAATATGATGCTGCTTTCTTCACTTAGTCGGCATAAATACCCCGTGCCTCCTCGCATATTACCGTCTCCGTCAGTGTATCTCCTACCAACTCCTCTTTCACCTACACGAGAATAAGCTACTCCATTTCCTCGTAATTTTTTTCCTTAATTGGGAAAGAATTATGGCTCCTTTCGCTTGTGTAGCACTCTTGATGGCATCCTTCTGCTTCAATATCGTACAAATTGTTAATGTACTACGGTCATAGATCTTTGCGAGTTCAATCACGCGTACGCCACGCTCAGGTTTTTCGATTATTTCTTG